>JAVTVY010015145.1:0-59565 GCA_036873755.1 Hanleya hanleyi | reverse complement strand
AGTCTTCCAAAAGCGTCGGCTAAGTAACCAAAGACCAGGCCTCCAAGTGTCACCCCCAAAAAGTAGATGGACGATGCCAGGCCAGTAAGGTAATTCCGATCGCAAACCAAGTCGAACTGAGAGCCAAGAGAAATATTTTCAAAACACGAAATCACACGTTCAGTTAATCACCTCTTTGCTTTTTCATTTCAATTGGATTTCTATCTCCAGTTGGTGTTCGTGGACTTATCTTTGGTTCACCATGTATCTATCAATTTGGCTAGGGAAACAGAAGGGAGTAATTTCGCGCAACAAATTGCCGGTATATGACAAAAAAATAGAATAGAAGAAGCTACAGAAGACGCTTAATATTGACGATATATGAATCCACCGGCATTAAGTGTTATACGGATATGACCAAAAAGATTTTCAAACAAATGAATACTAGTGTTGAGTGAATGCTGGACAGGTTGGGTAGATCGTTGGCGAGTTTCGACCTTGTTGCCAATTTTCCAGGTTTTACCAGTTTCCCTAGTTGGTTATCGCATCTTCCTAGTTTAAAATATGGGGGATATCTTTTGAAAGTGTAATAGTCGAGAATTTTGAGCAGCAACCTTCATCCAATTTCATGAATTTTGACGCGCATTGTGATTATCTTCAAATTGTGAGAATATAAGAAAAAGGTTAAAAACAATTTATATGATTTTTACATGAATAAGTTTGAAAAATCAGACCCCTTAAAATAGTCTAGAGTTCAAAAATTCACACAAACATATGAATATGTCAGTGATTTTCCTGATATTACAATTACGAATGCACAAATTAAAACTTTTCCATACTATTATAAACAACAGCGGTCTAACTTAAATCAATACATTGTTGCGCAACTTCGTCAATTTTCAGAAGCGAACAGAACAGGCAGCGTGTTATAAGGTTCTTTCTGGCAGTTTAATAGTTAGCATATATTACCATGTTGTGCATATCTCTGTTCTGGGTGGCATTACAGAATACTTAGAAGCGTCCATGAACTTTGATTATTTTGCTGCGCAATATATAAATAATCGAATAATACAATGAGGTTACATTAGAAATGTGTTCATACAAGCAACATATCCGACAATATATATCCAGCCTTCGTCAGCGATACAATTTCCGTGTCAATAATTGAAAAACTTATTTCGTGTGACGGTACCAATTTCAAATGTGTAAATATAGCAGCGAGTTGCAATACTCGGGTTGCAAGCCCCAATCGCAGTCAATGAACCAACAGCAGTAGTTTTAAAACCTGAAAGCCACCCTATTTGGCAAAAGGTCATTCGCTCCCTTTTAGATCTAACCTACACAGTTACCACTAAAGAACAATCCTTCAATTCGCAAATTTGGATCATTTTCATCTGAGAATTGTGAGAAACTATTGAAGCTACGATGAGATGATTGACATGGCTCCCAAAGAGCTGCTCCTGGAGAATATAATGCAACAAACTGCAGGGCTGTACCTCCCGCAGTTCCAGAGTCATAGCCTTACAACATGTGTTCCGTTTCTGACAAAATTCAAGATATACATTGGATATACATTGGATCTAATGGGCGCAACCACCACGAATCCACCATGTTCACAATCGGCGGGTCCCATAATTTACATATAGTCACACCCGTCGCGATATAGCTGAAATTTTTTTGAAAGCGACGTTAAACCCTATTCACTCACTCACTCACCCTACATATAGTCACTTCCGCTATCGAAATTCGTTACCTGAAAATCCTTTAATTGAAAAAATTGGGTGAATTACGAAGGAGAATAGCGGGAAAACTATTAAAGTTAGGTCGAAACGGTTGACATCAAGAGAGCTGCTCAAGAAGATAACGCAACAAACTGCAAGGCTTTGCCTCTCGTAGTTGCAGAGTTATAGCCTGTACAAGATGTGTTTCCGTTTCTGGCAAAATTCAAGATGGCGACCAAACCACGTGGCTTAGGAGCTAAATTTTTACATATTCGTTATCGCCATAAAGCAATGAATATATGTAGTCACTTTCCCCATCCAAGTCCGTTATTTGAAAATCCGACAATTTTGATTGGTCAATGACGTCCATTTTAATTTACGGAGCCGCTTTACAAAAAAACCCAGATAGGAAGCCCTCCATCCATCGATCATGTGTACCAAGTTTCGAGTCAATCGGTTCAGCGGGCCCAGAGATGAAGATCTTTAAAAGTTTTAGGGTAAATGGCCGCCAAAGCATCTGACCAATCGACTTTTTCTTTTGATATGCATTAGATCTAAAGGGTCGCAACCACCATGTGAAGTTTCAGCTTCAACGATGCAGTAGAAGTGGGTGTACATTTTGTACAAGATCTGGCGGAAGTATAATAATAATAAGAAGAATACCAATTATAAGAAGATTGCAGCCTCTGCCTTGCAACTCTAAATATAACAAAAACGCAAGATGATTTCTTGCACTAGAGAATCGGTTCACAGTTATCAGTAACGTCAGCAAAACATGATTATGTTGTATACATGAAATTCTAATCTCTGACCATTATTCTTTACATTCCCGAGCTCACACTGTCAGACTCTCGGCCGCTCAGAAAACTGAATTGGATATAGATCATGATCTTGCAAACTCAATATAAGAAACTGCGTAATAAGATAAACATTTGATAACCATAGGAAAAACCGTTATGACCGTTATCATACTGTACTAAACGCACGTAAATCCTCAATGCGAAACTTTTGAGAGCATTTAAATGCGATTTCCTGTGGTAGTTGCCGGAGAAAATGTATATGAAAGCGAATCTACAGAAATAGCTGCTACATGCATTAATTATTTTACAAATGATGCTAATTAAACGCAGCGTTATATGGGTGGTAGAAAAACAATGCCGTAGTACTGACAAGAAGTCATATGACCCTATAGACAAGTATACTGGCTGCATATTTCTAAAAAAAAATCACAATTGGAGCGATATGTAAGAGGTGGGAAAAATTGACGACGACTGGTAACTAAAAAGCTACCATATGACTCCACAGGAAAGCTTTCTTCGATCCCTCACATTCAGATCCGAGAACACGGTGGATTCTCGGAGGTAGCCTCAGTATCGCAGTCACGCTTTTATTTCAGATATTCATGTGGAAGCTATGAAGTATCCACACGGCCCGCAGCACCGGTTCAATCGGAATTAGATATGCTAGTAATTTTTGTTAGACCATACTTAGACACATCCTAGAAGGGCGGGGGCGGGGAGAGTCTCTAACATGGATAGGTAATGTGCTAGAGGCACTTATAGCCAACGCGAAATTAAAAAAAAACCCCGCAAATATTAAAGGGTAGGGTTCACAATTCGCACCGTTTTTCCCAGTTATACTGCTGTATATGCAAGGAATCAGTATAAAAGTATGTGTATGTGCTACCATCGGATAGAAAATTTCTTTTGATGGGCCAAAGCCTTCTCTTTTGTTGGTCGGCAGGCCTTTACCTTGATTTTAAATGGAAATTAGAGTATGTCTGTCCTACTGTCAGTTGTATACACCCGAAAAGACACAAATATTAAAAGTTAACATCTGCAGATTCTCTAGAGACCATCTTCTAGTTTTTGACAAGATTTCCTCATCTGCAGTCAACTAGTCTTTCCAGAGATTATTCACAGATCGAATTAATTGTGAACAAACCTGAAATTTAGAGGGAAGGGTCACCATATTCGACGTGTACGGAAATGTATTGACCAAATATTGCAATTAAGATATCATTGTGAATGTATGTGTAATGGCTATGGCCTATATGATTCGGAAACATTACAGACTGGTGTCAGTTATATAGGTCAGTAGGTCACCGTACTGTCTACAAAGCCCAGCTAATGGTATGCATTAATTTTGCCAGTTAACACGCAGGGGAAAGGACAGATGTGACTCTTCTTGCATATCCCTCCAATCTGGTATTCTTCTGTGGAATTGTTCTCCCTCGACAATGACAAAGACAGCTGTGACACCTCTTCCATATCGCTCCAATCTGGTATTCTTCTGTGGAATTGTTTTCCCACGACAATGACAAAGACAGCTGTGACACCTCTTGCATATCCCTCCAATCCAGTTTTCAGCTGTGGTCTTCTCCCATGACATTAGCTAGCAAAACTAAACGCCTAGTTTGTAGATCGGGCTGATGACCTACCGGTACAGCTCATTAATTTGGATTTGGGAATGTTCTGGACATGAATTACTTCTATGTAGATAATAGAATTATTTTACAAAATACTTGTTGGTAAACTGATCACTTTCTTATATATATGTTCCATTGCAGAACACAGACTAAGGCATAGTCCCAGCAGACAAAGCTCCGAATAATATAATATTCATATGTAAATATTACTATTACCAGGTGCTGGTTAAAGAATTGAGTGTAGACATATCTTCATCAAATACGTCTACTTACTCCCAAACTGCATTTACTCTGGAAGATTTATTTAATAATCACAAAATAATTCTCAGGGAAAGAGGTATTTGTCTTCCAATCAATCATAACGACATACCAAAACTATACTGGACTCCCAAAATGCATAAATCACCATACAAAGCTAGATTAATAGCTGGTTCTAGAAGCTGCAACACCAAGCTTCTTTCAACCCTAATGACGAGGGCCCTTCAGGAGGTAAAAGCATTTTGGGAAAGGTATTGCGCCACTATTTCTAAGAACTCTGGCGTTGAAAAACGGAAGAACTTGATGCTAAAGGTCACATACCGTACAGACATGTATCCACATGGGTTTCTCGACTTTCTATACTACAATCCCTCATCAGGACATTATTGACCGTCTAAGTTCATTAATAGTATCTGTGTTCAAGAAAACTGATCGTAGATATATTAATGTCGGAAGCCATAAAGCATTTTTAGGTCTACTACATACAAGAGATATCATTCATGGGATGTTTCATTCATGAGATTTTTCTTTGTTTATAGAATTGCTTGAATTTCTCATCTAAAATAACTATGTGAAATTTGGCAACACAATATATCAGCAGCATATAGGTATTCGAATGGGTACTAATTGTGCACCCCTGTTGGCTGACCTGTATCTGTTCTCTATATGACTATATGCAGGCGCTTTCAAAAACCGATCCATTCAAAGCCCGATCCTTCTCATTCACCAAACGCTATATAGACGATCTTCTCGCTGTAGATAATCGCTGTATAAATGACGCAGTGAAGGATATATATCCACCTTCACTGGATTTGAAGGAAACTACAGACAGCCCTACAGGCACATCGTATTTAGATCTATATCTCTATAAAAATGAAGCGGGCATTCTCTCTCGTCGACTTGATGACAAAAGAGATGATTACAATTTCGACATCGTAAACTATCCCTTTCTGGACAGTAATATTCCAGTGGGACCTGCATATGGCGTATACATATCTCGATTAGTAGCATTTGCTAGATCCTGTGTTAAATGTGACGATTTTAATCAACGTCACAAAACATTGTTGCAGAAACTTATAAAACAGGGCTATTCCACCAAACGCCTCCACTCAAATTTTCTCAAATTTGGCGATACATATCGCATGCTGATAAAAACAATACGAACGTAGCGTGCAAGAAAAATGGCGCTACGTTTCATAACTTGTGTCTAATTCCGCTTAACCCGGGGCTAGGGGCCGTATGAACCCAAGATCCTCATGGTACTCATATGAACAGACACAATCAAAGCGTGACTGAGATACATCATTCTTTAGATGACGACCGTACAACGAATATTATGGATTAAGAATACTGATCAGCGATACGGATTTGATATTTTTGGTACATCATGATGTCTTACCGGCATCATTGAAAACTGTTGATCGATTATCTCTTGCAGGAAACAAGCCTATGTTTATGTATACTATGATTATCGTGCTGTACTGGCTGGGCTGATCAGTGTCCAGAATAATAGGAACTGTGGACACTCTCGTGTTCTGGCACTTGTAGGCACCGTCGTGATATGACTGAAACAATGTTGAAAACGACGTTAAATCCTACTCACTCACCCCCTACTATGATTATCTTTTTGAATTTGGTGCTGATACTGTTATATGGAATATGGAATAGGTCTTTGGATTATGGACGCGGATATTCTCTAATGGACGACGGCTGAATTATAGATGACGGACTAGACTCTTGTAATACAAACATTTACACTAATTTGTGCTCTAAAATTATTTCGACATAATGCATAATGGACGGTACATAGACGACTCGATAAACATATTGCGCTTTGTAGAAAATACCGTGACTAAATGACCTACATACCTGGTTTAACATATTAAAAGTTTTCGAACACTGTAGACCAGAGCCCATAAAAATACCTTCACAATGGCATCTGATGTTGATACACGTTCATTGTGGTGACAATAACCCCTAATTTCCCAGTTTATTCAATATTCGATTGGTATATGAACACTCGTGAAAAGAAATTGGTGAAGGCAGAGGATGAAATTTGTTCGTCAAAACTGGCATATGGTGTGATGAGAATCTATAGCTGTAAATTGTTAATATCGGTGCCATCCCAAGTGACGCAGCTAAAATTGAGGAACACATACCCTATTTCTGGTTTCAAAATCATGGTAATGACCTACTTCCCTAAAATTGGGACTAACTTTTGCCAATCAAAACAAACTTTGTTTCAGGCCTTAGCCCATACACATAGCTTTGAAATGATAACTTACATGAACTATACAAGTCGTTGAAGTAGAGAAAATGATGTAATGTGTAACCCCTACCCCATGATTTCTGAGTCTTTTTTTTTAGAATTTCCCTGATCCACTGGAAGTGCGTCTAGCACACTACCTATCTATGTTTCAGACTAGACCCCCACCCTAGAAAGATGCGTCTATGAATGGTCTAAGAAAAAATCACAAAGAACCTTTTCTATACCGTGGATTGAGGTTCATGATAAAATACGCTATTTTTTTGTTTGCGATGATGGACTATACCTGTTTTATGGATATACACATTAATTTTATAATTTTTGAACACACATAGTCTAATAGTGTGAGGAGTTCGTGGAAATAAAAGTTTAGGATGATCGTTCCTGGAATCATCAAGTCACCAGTGTGACTGTGTCAAAATTTGATATATGTTTAAAAAATATCAAACGGTTATTAGCAGCCCATGCACGTATCAGCTTTTACAATTATTTTGTAATCCGTCATATGGTCTACTGTTCCACCATTTGGAGTCACTGTAATATAAATCTAATAACCAATATGAATGTCGGCAGGCAATAATTGCCGGATGGCTACGAATCTCGGTGGTTATTTTCTGTTCTTCCAATTGACTTGGAAGCGTAGAATACAACCCGGCGATTTAAATATTTAATCCTACCTGACCTTAGGTGGGGAGTGCTACACTTTCTACGCTATCGCCGGAACAGCACAGAATTAAGAATTTGTAGCTTATAATTTTGGGGTCATTTATAGTCTGTTTGCATAACTCCTTGAGCAGAGGATCGTTAGTAAATTCAAAATGGCGTCCAGGTAGGGTGCAAGAAAACTGATGTTTTTTTTATATTTCTTCAAAATGTTTGCTTTTCCACAGATAAAAGTGGGCAAAAAATTATTTTATTTGACATCAAATTATTAAACACCAATTTATCATGCAATGTTTCACGAAGAAAATCACATGAAGAAAGAATTCGAAATATCGGACAAAAATACCTTCTGGGAAATGGACGTCAGTGTGACGTCATCAGAGCCGTCATGTTGGATTGTGTTACGGATAAAGCTTGACCCAAAATTATTGATTATTTTAAATGTCCAGTTCTGCTGCATGTATACTTATGCACAGGTTATATATATATATATCTGTAAATATATATATTATATTGCGACCCAAAAAGGCCTTGACCAAAGAAATTGTAGTGTTGTTTGTATAATAATACGGATTTGTATGAAAACACGATGTACATTCACTCATACCTGGGCTACTATCGTCCATTCTCTATCCTCCATAATGAGCGGGGTAATGGCATCACAAGCGGTACAGTTCTCACGAACAGCACACCAACTCGCGGTACTGGTTTGGGATGTCCCGTAACTTAAACACGCTCCCATCTCAGCGGGTTCGTACATAGCATACACAGAAGCGTTAGAACCAAAAGTTCCAGTCGGGCCACAACGGTACCCGAGCGGGGCCGCACCGAAGAAAGCCATGGAAAGATGGTTGAATGTAACCTGAAAATAATTGAAACCAAGTAATACACACAAGGCAATCTGATATCGTCCTGGTCTACCCAGATACCACAATAACTGGTCCGTCGAAATCGCCATATTCACAATTTAACTGCAAGCACAACGAGGTATTGATTTTAATGTGTCCGAATGAAGCACACTCCACATTTAGAGAGAGAGAGAGAGACAGAGACAGAGAGGGAGAATTAAGGTTTAATGTCGTGTTCAGCAATATTTCAGTTATATAGCGAGAATCGAACAAAATTCTAAGTGCTCAAGTCACTAACTTCGTAATCCAACGCACTAAAACAGACACACATTAAAACTTAATATGTAACAGCCCGAATTCTCTCAAATAACCCAAGATGCAATCCTCCCTCACCCGACTAAAAAGATCTTCCAAAGTAGTCGCTCGGTAAAAAGCATCTCTTACAATCTTAAAATATATGCATTCGATAAGAATATGTTGCTTATCAACATTTGCCACCATCTGTATTTATTCAATATAAGTGGGCTTTATCCACCAATGTTTAAAGATTCCCTGATCTCAGATAAATGTCAAACTGTAATTAATTAGTCTATAACCCCCTCCCCCACGATATCTAGAACGTGAGACAGCGAACGAGTGACTTGTAGTCAGTTATGTATGTACCTGGTTCTTCGGAGAGAAGAAATGGTACAACGAAACGTGACCACATATAATCTTGAAAAATGCAAAAAACTGTAATCATCCAAAGAAAAAAAACATCATGTAAAGATTACATAAAGTTTGGTACATTTGCTGTGGAAATAAATTCGATGGAATATATATATTAAGGATTTGTGACCAACTTGAACTTTAACACACCTGTTGACGTTTGTTGTTTTCTCTTGAGAACTAGGAACAGGATCAATTTACGTATCAACATTATTAGAAAGCTTTTTTTCTATGGGATTACAGCTATGCGAATATATTGTTTGTGATATCGATATTTATAAAGTTATTCTAATTTAAATGCTCTCATTTCATAAATTGAGCCTTCATTTTCAGATGTTTCTCGGGAAAAACCAAACGTTACTTCAAATTGTTAACTTTGTGTAGTAGAACAAACCCTCAACAATATATCTGTGTCTCATTTTGCAGTTTCCCCGATTGAACAAAATGGGATCAAATGTGATGGTCACAGGGTGAACATCTTATTCTCTTATTAACCTTATTCTCGGGTCTGAATGTGAGGTGCTGAGGGAAGCTTTCGTGTGGAGTCATATGGTTGTTTTTAGTCGCCAGACGTCGTCAATTGTTTTCCCACCTCTTGCATATTGCTCCAATTAATATCTCCACAACCAAAACAACATTTGGAGAACTGAGGCGTAACTTTTTTGCTTTACCTTGTTCAGAAAAATCTGGTAAAATGTCAAACCCTCATGATGATCGTTTTCCAGAAATAACCGGTTTTACTTATAAAATCGG
Organism: Hanleya hanleyi; assembly: GCA_036873755.1. Taxonomy (NCBI): domain Eukaryota; kingdom Metazoa; phylum Mollusca; class Polyplacophora; order Lepidopleurida; family Hanleyidae; genus Hanleya; species Hanleya hanleyi. The sequence goes on along the minus strand of JAVTVY010015145.1, from coordinate 49,941 downwards.
AGAAATCAAATAATTGTATTCAATCTATGAACAGGTTATATTATGGCCTCTTAAGTGATCGTGAAGACCCGCGCGATGGTTGTGTGAATTGTCAGCTCGAAGGAACCTCTTCTCAATCAAGTGGAGATTTTTGCCACTCATAATAATAGATTAAAGGCCACAATTGAACCTATGCAATTCCAGATGGATTACACAGCGAACTATTCACCAGCCAGTACTGTGCTGTTCACAACTGAACAGTACTGGCAGGAAAGGTCTTGTTACCAGCAGGTTTACTGTGCAGTAACCGCGCAGTTAGCATCCGCTGGTTACCATCCGCTGAGCGACTGGACAGTATAGTATTCGGTTGGCAACTGGACGATTACCAAATAGTTACTGTATGGTAACTGGTCGGAAAATACAGGTAACCAGCGGGTGAATAACATGTCAATAACCAGACGGTAACCGTGTAGTACCCTCCGGTAACTGAACAGTACCTGCCAGTAAGCACCCAGTTACTGGTTCATTTGTAAATGCACAGAACTGTAAGGGGACCTTTCCTGCCAGTTCTGTTCAGTTCTGGACTGCACGGTACTGGCTGGCGACGGTAACCAGCTGGAAATGGCCAGCGAATGTTTGGCTGTATATACGACCTTTTATATTTTTATTATAGACCATTTTACTACGACAGATGGTATCAATATCAATTGTCTTTTTACCTCCGTCGATCAGACGGAGGTCTAGGAGCGCAACGTGAAATCTCCCGCCAAATAATTGTCATATGGGGAACCCACGACTCGTGTGATTTCCAATAGGGATTGCAATGGTTCCCGACGAAATTTTGAAAAGTTTCTGGACACAAACGAATGCTTACGTCACAAAAGGTGTGTATCCTTTGCAGCGCTTCCACCGGGTCTCTTTATTCGAGGGTACTAAATTCGCGCGTGTACTTATAGCCTCGCGCTGGTACAGATGACCGGTATGCGAGGTAAAGACAAACCTGCGCTTTCATAAAAAGTAAATTTTCACGAAAGAAAAACTCGCATTCCAGATAGTATAATTGGAAACTTTCTCGAGAATCTCTGAATCGGCAAAAAGATAAAGGACGAGTGTCATTCACCAGGATGCGAGTCGGAAGTGAGAAGTCAAATTCAAAGTCAGAGGTCAAAAACGTAAAACTCCGAAGAACTCTCTCGGCTTTTTCTTTTCTTTTTTTTTTTAGTTGGGGGGTGAGGGTTGGGGAGATAGCGACTGAAAAAATATATCTTCCCATGCTTCAATCGTTATCTGTGAATCCGATCAACAACCTAGCCGGATAATCTGTCAAAAATTATCCGTCGTCTTGGTAAGGTTGAGGGGTCATCGGAAGCTCGAACTGTGATACAAGCAAAAACGGTTGTTGTTGTAGTCTGGAAAAATAACTCTGCCTCACGAGGCGCTTTCTCGACTTTTTCTTTTCCTTTTGTTTGAAGATGGGGGGGGGGAGATAGCGACTGGAAATATATATCTTCCCATGATACTTCAATCGTGCGCTCATGAATTCCACGGAAAAGCCGACATTGCTAAACAGCCCTTTTTCGCATAAAATTCACTCCACATTCTGTCGTAGACCCTATATTAGCATGCTGTTTGTTCTATTCGTTTCCTATCATCCCCAGAAACAAGCCAATAATAGAGAAGGTGTGTTTTAATAGCGAAATATTTTTCCCGCAATTTTTTAACATGAAGAACTCGAGAAATTCTAAATTGTCAAAGAAGAAAAATTGCACTTTACTGAAAACTATACTATTTTGAAACATCTGCAGAAAAGATATGCATGTGGCGGGAGCTGTATACCTTAGTAAAAATAAGAGGTCAGAGTTTTAATTTTCTAAGTAGAAGAGATAAATTCACTCTAGGAATATTTTTTTGAAGAAAATGTGTAATTAATAAAGCACTTTTACCGATAAGATTTAAAAAGCGCACTCGTGATTCCATCACGATTTTTTGTCGATTTCGTCACGGACTAGATTTAACCGCTGGGATGATCCAGTCGCGTTTTTCTCACGATGAAAAAAATCTTATCATCCTTGGGTACTGTATGTTAGTAAGAGATGTCATATAAGAATAGTCAGATTGAAACAGAGCAGCAAAAAAATAGACAAGCAACACTAGTCAAGAGTCATGTCCGTTTCAGGTGATTCCGTCACGAACATTTCGAAGCATGATTTACTGAAAATGCTGGATCATCTGTAGATTTTTCATGGATCCGTAAACGGATGTCATATAGAATAGCAAACTAAACTTGAAACTACATGGGTATGACCACGGAACTTCCGAGTACATGACTTTGAATAAAGAAAAAGTCTTCCCAACGGTGATTCCGTCACGGTGGAATTCATGATCTGTGATTCCGATCAACAACCTAACCGGACAATCTGTCAAAAATTATCCGTCGTCTGGGTAAGGTTGAAGGGTCATCGGAAGCTCGAACTGTGATACAGCCAAAAACTGTTGCTGTTGTTGTAGTCTAGAAAAATAACTGGCATGCACTCTATGGAGAAGGGCCTCGTGAGGCACAAAGTGCAATTTTTTGTTGTTGTTTATCTGCAAATTCGCTCAACTCGATGGGTATCTTTCACTTGTTCTCACAGTTGCCTGGCCTGTGTGATATTGGGTGGTCGAAGTCTACGTATAGTTTTTTTCAATAAATTATGGAAATTAATATAAACATATATACAGATATTTTTTTAAATAGATTTTTTTATAAGTGTATTTCTCTTTCATCATTGGCTCAATTAAAGTCATTCTCTAAAATGTGAAGCCGAGTTAATACAGTTTTTAATTATCTACCAAACCCTGTCCTCTATGACATAGAATAAAAGAGAAGTTGGGAATAGAACCGCTCAACACAGTCATTTCTAAACATCAAGTTGTACATAAGTATTTTTACTTACTCTGTACAAGCTGAGGGCATTTTTGTGGCTTTTGAAAATTTTGAGATTTTTGCGAGTCTGTCCATATTTAACTAAGCGACGTCCAAGCGAGCTAATGTACGCGCGTTATATTCATATCAAGTATGGTGCGGCTTGTGTTCAATGAGGCTTGGAATGTTTATACAATTAATTTTCTTCTCACTGTTACACAATAAATATTTGCTGCGTGGAATCCAGTCATTTGTTCCATATGGGCAATATTCTCATCAGCCATCACCATTCAATGTGAATGTGATACATGTACAAGTCCATGGTCATTGATACAGTAAGGTGAAGGCGAAGGTGACCTGTAACACCAGTATACAAAATTATACCGAGCGCATTGAATCCTCATCATATGATGTTGAGACAGGTCAGAACGAAGTGTCGGTAAAATCAGGTGTGTTTTGAAGAGCATTCTCTCATCAATGATGATGCTATACTGTACACATACAAAATATGAAGTGTTGCTGTGTTGGGCCTATAGCACAAAATCACAAGCAAGTTGGTACAACTAGGCACACAGGGTCTCATTTCTGTCGCTAACGTGTTGATTTGGGTGAGGGGATCCTCTCATGGGGAGGTGTGGGTGGGATGGGGCCTAATGTCTCAAGCACTTTTCCAGGTTTTCCATCAATATACTCTATTCCATACCCCAATATTTCAAGCACGTCAAATCAAACAAAAATTATTTGCTGGGAATGTGACTTTCACATCCCTGTCTGGACATGCTAGTGAGGAACCCTCAATCCCAGATTAATTACCATTGATGAAGCTAACGTCCAACAAATGCAAAATTGAGCTTGGCATCCGGTCGTATGTTATTCAGTGATGTATTACGCTACGGACCCTGTTGCCTCGACGGAGGTCTTTGCGCTCATCCAGCGCTTGTTTATTATAGACTCGTTGTTTCTCTATTGATGTCGAATCTGTCACTTGTACATGTTAAGGTGATTTATTTGCGGGCATAGGTGAAACTATTAACTAAGGTTAATAATGGACTAACAAACGACAGGTGAGGTTCACGAGGATACCTCGGTTCAGATAAGTTGCACCTCGTTCGTTCCGCCGAAAGAATCTGACCTTGGAAAGCGGAAACTAACTTATATGGATCATGTTAATCACATATATATATTTTTTTTTTATTAATTTTTTTTTTATTTTCACATATAGTAATAAGTACAGTATATTTACAAACAATTATAATAACAAAAGAATATACAATATACATTGACAAGTACATCACACAAAAACACATGTGCTAGACGTAGACTAACACAGAAACACATTTTGATTGGGAGAGTAAATTAATCATGCCAACAGCCTTGAACATATAGATATCCTTATGTACTGTATCACATTTGTTCAATTTTCTGAATAACACTTTCAACCGACGCCCATTTTTTATTGAATTTAGACATATTCATATGCATTTTGGCAATTAATTTCTCTGTGGTATACTCTCTACAAATTACTCCAAACAATAATGTAAAATTTAACGTATCTCGTGTAAATTTATTTCTATAAATGTATTGTTTCGTAATAAGCAATATAGTATTGAGAAATAATTGTTCGCTATCCCACCCGTAGATAATATTCTGGTTAGTGAAGTTACCTCTATATTCCAAGGAGTTAATTAACCAGTTATGGAGCTCGTGCCACAACTGTTTTACGATTGGACAATACAGAAAAAGGTGTTCAATTGTTTCTTTATTTATTTTACAGTACGAACATTTATCATCAGTCCGTATTTTAATTTTGAACAAAAAGGAGTTCATAGATAATGTTCTATGTAATATTTTATATTGCAAACTTCTTAATCTAGTCTCAGCTGTACTTGTGAAGCTACGCATATATATATTTGACCATTTGGTATCCAGATCGAACAGTAAAATCTCCTCCCAGTGTCGCTCTGATTTATTCACCAGCTCATTTTCCGAATTTAAAATGTCATAGTAGCATCTACACCCCTTTCCTTGCCTTACCAAAATCGCCTTTGACGTTCCCAGGACCGGTGCATACAACTCAGAGAGAATTTCCTTTTTACGCAATTGTTCCTTCCATTCTTCGGGAATTCTTTTCACCAAAAGCACATAGTCTAGAATTGTTCCTTTCAACCCAAACTTACTCTTAAAATCCTGAAAGGATAGTATTTCGCCTCTATCACTTACAATGTCGCGAATGTACCGGATTTTATTTTCAAACCAATTTTTAATAAAGAAAGAGGGATGTTTCAAGTTACTGTTATACCACAAAGGTTCGTCGAGATATTCTGTTATGGTTTCTGGTTTCATTTTACTTTGGCATAGATGCCAGGCTTTGATAATGTCTTTCCAGAAGGGATTTGATAATTCTTCATAAAAAGTTTTGATGTGTTCACTGCCAGTATCTAACATAAGTGTTGATTCAGGTAGATCGTCCAAGATGAGACAGTTCCACTTTCTACTATGCAGAAGTAGCCGTTTTATCCAGGATATTTTTAAACTGTGAATAAAATTTGCCACGTTTACCATTCGCAACCCTCCCTTTTTATAATCTTGAGCAATTATTTTCCTTTGAATTCTATCACTACCTCCGTTCCAAATAAATTTAAAGAGGATTGAGTTAAGCTCTTGTATAAACTCGTCGGGCGGGTTTGGCAAGGCAAGGAAGAGGTGCGTTAGTTTTGACAGAGCAGTTGATTTTATTATTGTTATTTTACCTAAGATTGTTAAATTTCTTAATTTCCATTTACTCAGTTCTTTTTTCAATTCCTCGAGCTTTGCCAAATAGTTTATTTTCCAAATGTCCATGAAATTGATGGTAGATAGATTTATTCCCAAGAGATTAAAGTTTGTGACCCAATCCAGCTTAACGTCCTGGCACAAACGTATTTCAGATCCAGTCAAGGTTCCTATCCATACTGCTTTAGTTTTCTCTATATTTAATCTCAATCCAGATATTTTGTAAAAGTGATTAGTTGTCTCGAGTGCTTTTTTTAGCGATTGTTCAGAACCGTCAAGGATCAGCTGTGTGTCATCCGCGTACTGACTTATTTTATATTCTACGTCACCAATTGTCATGCCTTTAATATCTTTGTCTTTTCGGATCATAACACCAAGAATTTCGGCACACAAAAGGAAGAGATATGGTGATATAGGATCACCCTGCCGACATCCGCGCCCGTTCTGGAAGAATTCCGATAGGTGACCGTTTTGTATAACACACGTCTGAATATTTGTGTAAAATGTTTTAACCCACCTTCTGATTGAATCTCCGAAATTGAAGGCCTTCATTACTGCTTCCAAAAATGACCACGACACAGAGTCAAAAGCTTTTTCGAAGTCAATTAATAAAACCAGTCCGGGTATATCTTTTAATTTACTAGTTAACATCAGGTCATAGATCAATCTTATATTTTCTCCGATGTAGCGACCCTGGACAAATCTCTTCTGATCCTCACAAATCAGTTTATCTAAAACTAACTTAATTCTATTTGCGATACAGGATGAAGCTAACTTATAGATCACGTTCAACAGCGCAATAGGTCGCCAGTTCTTCAGTAAATTGCGATTTTTTTCAGGTTTTGGGAGACATGTTATAACTCCTTGCCTCTGACTAATAGAAAGTTCGCCTTTGTAATAACCAGCGTTGATGGATCTTAGCACAAAATATACAATTTGTCTCCAAAATTTTTAAAAGAAATTCTACAGGAAAGCCGTCGATACCTGGACTTTCTTCGTAGGTAATTTCCCCCTCTAAGTTTGCAGATTCTTCTTCAGCTAATTTATCGAATTTCAGTGAATTCAAGGTTTCTTCAATGTCGTCATTGCACGACGTTTCTGTTTTGTTACTATACAAGCTCTCGTAATATTTTTTTTGTTCAACTATTATAAGTTTGCTATCATAAAGGTTTTCTCCAGTATCTAGTGTTAATTTAGTCATCAGTTTATTGGTATAATTCCTCTTTTCAAGTCCTAAAAAGTATTTGGTGGGTTTCTCACCCTTATCTGCCCATTTCGCCTTTGTCCGTGCAATTATACCTTGATTTTTTTCTTTTCTAATATTTTCTAATTTTTCTTTGGATTCGCATAGCCTAGTTATTTTTCATGTGTCTACATTTAAAAAGGTTTGTTCCACTTCTTTTTCTAGGATGTCGATTTCCTTTTCTAAACAAGTTTCTTCCTTTTCCCGCTGCTTTTTTTTAATTGAAACATTTTATTGTTTCACCTCTTAATCTCATCAGTAGAGTTTCTAAAAACAATTCGTCTGTTATATCTAGTTCTAATTTTGAATTGTCTAAATTGGGTAAAGAGTCTCTGTTATATGGTTTGGGAGCATAGTCATCCACAACTGAGTTAATCTTATCTTTCACCATGTTAATATAACCTATGTCCCGGAGTAGAGAACAGTTGAATTTCCAATATGATCTTCCCCTGTCTGTATTTGTAAATTTACATTTGATCACAATAGCAGAATGGTCAGTTCTGTAGCCGGGCTTAATATCTGTGTCAGTTGTTATATTAAAAATATCAGGTGATGTTAGAAAAAAATCTAGTCGAGCCTGTTGTCGAGGATGTTTTCTTCGCCAGGTATACCTGCGTTCATCCTTGTGGTTTATTCTCCAAACGTCTGTATAACTGTGATTATTCATTAGATCCAGGACAATTTTTCTAGCCTGTGGGTGGTTGACGTGTTTATAATTTTCAGTGTCCACTGCTGGGTCCAATACCAAGTTCCAATCACCACAAATAATAACAGAAGGGTTGTCCAGGTCTAATATAATTCTATTCACCTTATTAAAAAAGCTGGGATTGTCGGTGTTTGGACCATAAATGTTTGCAAGGGTGATAGGTGTGCCATGTATCGCTAAGCTCATTATCAGGTAATTTCCACCTGGATCTTTTATGATTTTTTCAATTATGTAGTCAAAATTGTCATTAAAAAGAATCAAGAGACCACGACAGTTAGATCGGAAGGGACATGTCCAGGCATCTAAGCCCCACTCGGATCTAATATTATTTGCAGTTTTTGTATCAGTGTGTGTGTCCTGTAAACAGATTATTGAATATTGTTTTTTTCGCAGATAATTGAGTCGGCCAATCCTTGACAGTTCATAGATACTATATTCACGGTGTCAGCCATATTGAAAGTACTGGGTCGAGTGTTTGCACCAGGAGGTTATAGCATTGATCCAGTATAAAAGTTTCATCCAATCAACTAGAACAAATTCTTCCATAACGGAAAGGTAAAAAAAATGGGATCTTTTCAACAGCGTTCGTAGTCACATATATTTATCATGTATGTGCATATTTTGTATTGGTGATGAAACAAATCATAGAAAGCATCAACTGTATTCTTAGCACGTAGCGAAGCGCTTGCAATCTAGTTCCAGAATTTGTCAGTGCACTCCAAGATGAAAAAAAAATTATAGAGTGTTTGTTTAGCTGTCTTTACTTTGTTTACCGTTATGAAAGCTACATTCCTATTTTTAAATATTTAGTCTTTAAACGTCTTTTTGGTTAAAGTAGTAATCAGCAGTATAGACTAAGCTCATCGACAGTTATTTTCAGCATGCATGAACTATATTTATGTACATGTTATATTTTTCAGGTCTGTTAATCTGTGATGATCTACAGTAGATCTGCAGTTCAACAAACCTAGTGTTTCATAGTAAATTCCGCTCTGTTAAAAAAATCTAGCTTGTAGTACATTTATATTTAACACAAGTGGTTAACGGTAAATACATTTCACTCGTTAACTTGAAAGGCAGCTTGCTCATTGTAACCACTGATACTAAACGTTATATTATTGATCCACCGATCGTGACCTTTCTGTACATTACTGGTTTGCATGTATCATTTTAACATATGTTAAATATGAGTAGCTATGAGCATGGCGTGCAAGATCTATGACGCTACGTTTTGAAATTTGTGTCTAATTGCGCTTAACTTGGGGCTAGGGCCGTATGAACCCAGAGAAATAAAGATCCCCATGGTGCTCATATGAACAGTCTCAATCATAGCGTGCCTGAGATACATCATTCTCCAGATGACGACTTTATCATCAGGTCCAGCGGAGTTTTGGTCCAAGGGGCCCTTCATGCTTAAATGTCGTGGCCTGAGGGGGGGGGGGAAATGAACTCCCCCTAATTATTTTTCTTACCTCCGGAGCTAGGGAGCTGAAACTTACCACACTGTGTCCTGGGGTCAAGCTCTACCAGAAAATGTAAAAAAAATCCAAGATGGCCGCATTGATGACGTCACAGTGACGTCATTTTAAAAAAAGACATTTTTCAGTCAGATTTTCCGAATTTTTTATTTATGCAATTTCTCCCGCTAAACAGCATGACAAATTAGTAAAAATTAACGGATGTGAAATAAAATAGTTTTTGCCCACATTTAATCGCAGAGAAGTAGAAATTTTGAAGAAATATGACAAAAACATAACTTTTCTGGGACCCCACATGGCCGCCATCTTGAATTTATCCATGATCCTCTCCTCGTGGGGAGGGGGTCATGCAAATAGGCTCAAAATGACCCCAATATAATAAACTATTAAGTCAGGGAATTTCAGCTCTCTATTTTTTGTCGTTCCGGAGATATTCGCCGCCCCCCCCCCCCCAGGCCAGGTAGGGTTAATGTACAGGGTGGAAATCTTCATGAAATGACACAGATTCAATGGTATTCTATTTTAACACAATATAGAACTATACAGCTTATGTGTACGATGGTATCTCTCTGTTGATTTGGGACGAATGACAATATAGACACAATGAAGGTTTCGATTGGATATCAGTAACGTGAAATTACAGTTGACACAGGTGTGTGGTTGTCGATAGAGTTTATGAAGACTTGATAGGGATACCACCGTCATATATCTATCTCCAAGGGCATAGGTAAGTATTATCGTATTGGAGCTTAGCTACATGTACTTTGAGTTCGAATTAAAACCAATATTATATGGATATATCCTTATGAATATCGGAAATGTATATGGGACACTTTTCCACTCCCCCCTTGTCTGCATCAAGCACCAAGAAGTGAAACATATGGTGATAAATGAAGATGAAAATGAAGACAATTCTTTTCTTTGTTTCATCATTGCATTAAAAGGGCTTCGAATCTTGTCACATTTGGTTGCTTCGCATATGCCCGGGAGCTAAGCATCACGGAAGAATGCAAAATTCAATCAAAGTCATTAAAACATTCCGGTAAAATTGGATAATATAACCATCGTTTAGTGTGTGAACTTTTTATAAACATTTCTTTCTTCACCGGGGTAATATTTTGAAGATTGTCAATGATGATTGTGAAGATTGCTTTTACCTTAGTGGTCGTCGTTCTTACCCACGGCCTTGTTCTGGAAGCGTTGACACTTCAAGGTGTGTACGCTTCTGTTGCTGATGGGTATTACATCAACCTAGAAGAGGTTGTTGAGTTACCGCACACCACTCCTCGAGGATACGGAGATTTTATCTACCCTCCTTACCAAAAGCTTCTAATATACCGTACGAAGACAGATCGTTTTTGTGTATCAAACACCAATTCTATGATGAATCGTACACTTCATCCCAGATAGATAATTATTTATGTGTTTGTTTTGATATGGGTATTTTATTTTCCGAGAGAATGGCTCGGTGTGTTGATGGTGCTAATATAATGCCCGGCGCAAATCTTCTCGATTCAGTCATAAACAATAAAAATTGTACCCGATCGCAAGGAATTGGCGTTAAAATTTTGTTCACGACTTTGCCGCCAGCGATTGATTAAGACATATCAAAATGATTTGAATTCTCGCGATTTTGATCAACTGTCAGCTCATTATCATAACTTATCGAAGTCACAGTTCTTAGAATGTAGTCATATCACCATGTTCTATTGTATTTCTTCAATTCTCACGACGACTTTGCGAAGGTGTGCAGCAAACGCTTTCTATGGATCAAGTCGGGAGTAGTTATCAGATCCCATTCGAATACGTGTGTGTCGCCATTAACGGACTGCTTAACACTAAGAAAACGACAAATATGTATGCACGAGCTTTTAAAATCACATTATTACAGAAATATGATTTTATAGTTTATAATAGATCTGGCTCTATACAAAAACGACATCTTCGCTTAAGAAAATATAATATGAATACATGCTATGAGATAATGTAATCAAAACGGGTGTGTAAATCGAGGAACACATGGTCATCCATTCAAGCAATATAGCATTATGTTCAACCAATCCAATCAAAACTATTAGATCAGTCTGGCAATACATAGTTTGAAATATTTTTTATATTATCTTTCCATCAAACGGGTTCCCTTGGTCTAGTTCAGTGTGTATGTATTTTCATATATTTTTGTTTTGTTTTTTTATTTTCGACCATTTTTAGCGTAAATATCGGCCTTCTCCCAGTCTTTCTATCTGTTCAGCCATGTGAAAACAATATCTGTTGACCGCGGCCAATTTCACACCACACCTCACTCATGATTATAAAACTAATGCAGATCTGTGCCTGCAAGAAATGGAAGAATGCTTATCTCACCAATGGCTATCTCTGCCAGTCTGTCCATGCAACCATGCGAACATATTATATGTTGAGGAACATGGTTCGCGCCGCTCATATTCACATCGCATATGCATCGGGTCATGTTTCATCGGCGCACTCCTTCCCACATGAACTGCCCTCTTTCTCTATTACTGATGACTATTTGGTGGGCAAGTAAAGACGGAGAGCATCCCGCCCTCCTCAGTGGCGTCCCTATACCAGTCCGTACATCATATCACGTACTGAGGACTACGGTTTAAGTTTATAAAAGTTACACCAAACACGTTTTAGATCATGGTTCAGAACATCAACATGATCTTCACAGAGACAGAAATAAATCTAGTATTGTATCCTGTTGCATCCCAGGGTCATATTGACAGTGTCTCGCGACGATTTCAATCCACGTCACAGAACATTGTTGCAGAAACTTATAAAACAGGGATGTACCATCAAGCGACTCCAATCAAAGTTTCTCAAATTTGGCGATACATATCGCATGCTGATAGCAAAATACGAGCGTTACGTTTCCTAACTTGTGTCTAATTCCGCTTACAGCTAGGGGCCGTATGAACCCGTGTACTTCAAGATCCCCATGGTGCTCATATGGACACCCGCAATCGAAGCGTGACTGAGATACATCATTCTCCAGATCATGACTATACAACGAATATTATGGATTAAGAATACTGATCAGCGAAACGGATTTGATATTTTTGGAACATCTTGATGTATTGACGATATTATTGAAAACAGTTTATGCATACTATGATTGTCTTTTTGAATTTGATGCTAATACTGTTATATGGAATATGGAATAGGTCTTTGGATTATAGACTACGGCTGAATTATGAATGACGGCCCAGACGCTCGTATTGTAATTACATACATTGTCGGTAGACTTATCCAGGGTACCCGCGTTGCTTGAATAGACTATTTTGTGAAAAAGTTAGTATAAATGCGAATTTATTGTTTAACAGTTGAGAGAAAAACACAATATTGGATAGGAAGATATGAACTAATATTAATTGTGTTATATAAATGATACATTGTCAGAATGGGAAGAGGATTTGAAAGAATATTTCAAGGAATATGCCGATTTGTGGGCTGACAGAGAAATGGAGTGTGTAGTGACGAACCTATTTGCAAGTGATCTCATACGCCTAAGTCCGGGAAGTGATGTAGTTAGAGATGTTGCAGGTAGGTTTGCTTGAAATCGGCGGTTCCACTGATCACCTTGATGTAATGCAACGACGGCTGAATTATGAATGACTGGCCAGACGCTTGTAATTTTAATCATACTGACGTGCAACCTGCTAATTACCCAACCGGAAGGGGGGGGATGAGTTTGCGTAAGTTTCGGCAGGCATGAGGTAGGGGGAATAGGACTGGGGGAGGGGTTGACATTAATGGGTCCTGTTGGATAAAGCGAGTTATCTAAATGTATTCATATTTTCTAGCCACCGTTGCAGTGTATGAGCACTTGTATGATATGGGCTACAAGTCAGTGACGTGGGATGAATCGTATGACGTTCTTCCCACCGGGGATGACGGTGTGGTGGGTTGGACAAAGTACACCTTCACTAACAACAATGCAACTTTCCCACCTCAGATTGGAAAGAAAGAACAATTATATGCCTGTTAGGCCGCTACAGGGGTCGCCCAACTTTGTGACCGAAACGCATTTATTCAAAAGGTACGAATTACAAAACATAAGGGAAGAGGGACGATGGTTCCGACATACTGACAGAACCACACGACTTTACAGTATAGCACATACCAAGAATCTAACGATTAGTGATACGCTTTTATTGCATCTGTTCATGTGGCAACTTAGATGATATGACCACACGGCCCTTAGCCCCGGCATAAGCGGCATTAGATACAAATCTAGAAGGCTATGATGGAAATGCTCCGACAACTCGTATATTGGTAATTGTTGAGCTGTGTCGCTGTGACAACTCCGTGACAATTCGAGTTGCAGATCCCGGGACACGGGTCTTATGTGAGATCGACAACTAAGGTATTCATCATGGGGTCGTCATCTTCTCAAGTCAAGGCATCTGCTTCGCCAACCTCCTTGCAAATATAGAGCAACACCATAAATTGTGTTGCCTACATGTACATCACATATCCTCAGCACCCTTTATTGACGTTGGTCAATATCATTATTCTCCTTCCAAACTACTATTAACACTTATCAGTCAACAGTAACATATCGTGATGAACCATTTCCAACAGACTTTATTGGTAATTCGTTGGATTTTGTCAATAGATTTTCTCAACACAGCCTGATGATGTTGACCATCACTCAGCACCAAAACAAAGGCGCTGAACTAGTACCGTTCTCTGGCTATTTAGGTTCAATGTGTAAAGAAAGTGGCTAGCCATGATCTGGAATCTTGAAACGTGCCTTTGATTTTCGTTTTGATATGAGCACTTTGTGAATTGTATCAAACGTCTCAATGAAAATGATTCCGCTGTATATGATTTGGGACAGGGGATGAACCATCGGTCGGAAAATCCCTTAATTCTCCAGCATTTAAACTTACATCGATGGCATTTTTTGAAATAGTTGGATTATTTATTATATTTTCTTTGCTTTCAGAGCTGCTTATTATATCATCAAAGAGGGAGACATACTTAAAACAAAGCTGTCAATGACTAATTAAAGTGAGATTGAGTAGAGTTGTGCCTCTCCAGAAGTGAGACTGAGTAGAGATGTGCCTCTTCAGAAATGAGACTGACGGCCTACTGGAACGCTCTTTTCCGGCTGCTATAGAAATTATGAAGCTGTACATTTATGAATAAAACCCACCACATACAATGTGGTTTCTTTCAAATATGATGATAATATTAGAACATGTTTTATCATTGCTATGCCAAAAAATACCGTTGACTGTATTTCCAAACTAAATTCTGTTAGTAACGATAGCAAGCAGTTCCATCGGAAATGAATTTAAGCTATCCATTTTGGAAGCTGTCATATCATTCTTTTTTTAATTTATATTTATTTTCGGTAGTTTTAAATGATTCATGTTATTTGATTGTGATCTGCCATAGCGCTAGGCCCCATAAAGTATATGGGCCGATAATAGCAAAAGTTCCACAACACTGTTGTGATTATTATCAGTTACAAATTTACTGATGCTATGTCCTACCTCTCACATACGACCAGTCAACACAATGGATGTTGTATCTTCAGGAACTGGCACTGATTCAGTGGCTCGGGATATATTATGAAATAATCATGATAATAGAGAACCAGATGATGTGTACGATGGTATCTCGGACACACTGGTGGAATAATCATTAAATGAAAGACAGTACTTGTATGGCAGTAACAGATGTTCTGTCGTACATGGAATATTTAATGTATCAAGAGAGAATCGGCTGTGAAACGTTTGGAATATCTATTCAATGGTATAGGTAAGTAAGTGCTTAACCCGCAGAATTCAGTACTAGTCTCTTTCCGTTTACTAGAGAGAACACTCCTGAATTTCATGGTGTGTTCCCGAATGACGAAGCCCCCTGAATGTTCAAGCAAAATAGGCAATAAGGGACAGAAGTCGTGCTGCCTTAGTTTGAAACGTGAACATTTGTTAACCCTACCTGGCCTACGACAAAAAATGGAGAGCTGAAACTCCGTGACTTTATAGTTTATCATAGTGAGGTGATATTAAGCCTATTTGCATAACCCCCCGAGTGGAGGATCATGGGCAAATCCAAGATGTCGGCCACCTGTGGTAGCAGAAAAGTGATGTTTTTGTCATATGTCTTAAAAATTTCTGCTTTTCCGCGATGAAAAGTGGGCAAAAACTATTTTATTTCACATCACATTAATATTTATTAATTTATCATGCAGTTTTTGAGGAGAAATTGCAAAATTATAAAATTCGGAAAATCTGACCATCTTGAATTTTTCACATTTTCTGGTAGAGCATGACCCAAGGGTATAGTGTGATAAGTTTCAGCTCCCTAGCTGAAGGGGTAAAAAAGGGGGCTGAGGCGAAATGGCTCCTCCCCCGCCATATTTTTGTTAATTTCCATTCAAGACCCATGAAATTCTCCACAAAGTATGTTTACCATATAGTCTTCCAGAAACATTTGTGAAATGTTGATTAGTCTCTGTTGATGACGTCATAATTCTGGGAGCTATTGATTTTTGCAGATATTTGGCTAACATTGGTCCAGAATCTACATTTATTTATTTACAAAATATGACACAATTATATCGTTGATTTTCAGAACTCCTTGTAATCACAACAAAAATAATTTGAATTTAGTTATGACGTCATATGTCAGAGAGTTATGTTCGCTTCACCGCTTTCGCTTTGTTTTTATGCTAGGATCTCTCTTCTCTCATGATATGTCATTGTACAAGTAATATTAGGGATAATCACAACTCCCTGTATTCACCAAGAATTGATTAGTGTCTGATTAGGCTTTCGCTTTGATTGTCATGTTGACCTCATGAATGCGCTATGACGTCATGAACATATATGTCCCTTGTTATCCCCAGGAGCGGTTGAACCGTGGACAACATCAAAACATTTCTCATACCCGTTGATGTTTTCACCACGTAGGACGAAAGGACCAGGTCACTGTCTGTGGTTTCCCAGTAAACCTTTGAACTCAGTTCTTCCCTACCTACGGTGGCGTTTATGGCATCTGGAATACCAACTCTGGTACTGTTCATGGTGCCTTCACAGGTTATACCTTCAGAGATCAACCATTGTGCTGTCGAAATGGCAGTATACATGGCAGCTTTTTTATAGACTGTCGATGGTACAAATGCATCTCCGTTGACTGCAGAGGGGTTGGAAGGATATATTCCTGCTCTTTTGAATGCAGACCGCAAATTGTTGGGCGTGAGACTCAGACTATAAGCTCGACAGGTAATTTGGCAAATTGACTCCTAGGGGGTGGATGACGACAGATTCTCTCTCATGAATTTTGCCCTTTCAGAATTGTAAACTTTCTGGAAAGGCCCAAAACACCCAATATCAACACGTGATTGTAACACATGGCTTGTATGAGGAGGGAGTACAAACAGGATGATATTGCGCTCTCTTGCCCAGTCAATGAGCTCCAAAGTAACATGTGATTTGTGCCCGTCATACAGAATAAGAATGGGTTGGGAGGTATCGCGACCTTGGACATATCTCAGAATACTACTCGAACATACATAATTATATGAATATTATTAATACTTGACATGCTCATAAGTGATTTGATTGATATTGTGTATATACTACAACTTGTCGTTATACAGATGCTATAGAATATAATTGATCCTGTGTTTGTTATTATTATTATTTATGACTAATTTTCTGTCTTTTTATTATGTTGGAGCAAAACTCCAGCCTCTTGTGTTTATCTGCGGATCGCCGGTCGAAGAGCACCTGCGTCTATCCTATCTGATGCAGTCTCTTGCCAAACGTCTTATATCAATACAAATCTCATTACTCTTTCATTATTCCTTATTTTTCTATGTATTTGATGTTATCTTTGGCAACTCCAAGCCCTGCAAAACTGTACATTTTATCGTATATGTATTCAAGAATGCTACAAGTATCATGTTTCAATTCAAGTGCAGATTATCGTGCAATGGTCAAATCGTCTATCTTAATAGCCGATGGTGTCGAGTCTGATTGATATTTTTGTCCAACAATGAAAACATATTTGACAATGGTTAATGATCTTGCAAATTACAGAATATCAATCGTACTCTATAACTCACGAACATACAAGCCCCGTGGTGCCATTCCAAGTTTCCAAAACATCAACTTTTTAAATTTTAACTACTTGGACTGCCTCGTAACAAATGTCAGATGTTCTTTAGTATGTTTCGCCCTCTATGTTATTCAATCCAAATATCCTAATGTTAACATATTTATAATTCTCGTACTACTATTAATCGTCTGTGGTGACATCGAAATCAACCCAGGACCCGAAAATGGGAACAACAAATACAGCCTCTCAATTCTTCACTTAAATAAACGTATCATCCATAATAAGCTTGACTTTGTGGACTCTTTGTCAGAGGAATTTAATATAATGTGCTTCACCGAAACAAATCTTGATAACTCCAGTACCACCGATGATCTACGTATAGAAGGTTTCGGCGAACCATTCCGTCAAGACAGGAATCCAAATCTGTTATCTCCCTGGAGAGGAATCTTGGTATACACACAAACGCGCCTCAAGTGTACTCGGATACTCGATCTTGAAATGAAAGATTTTGAAACAATGTGGCTCAAAATTAGACTATCAAACAACGTCATCCTCTTAAATATCTCTTACATAGTTCCTAAAAGCCCCGAATCTATATACCTAGCCTTCGAAGACATGATCGAAAATACATTGGGCACTAACGTAAATCTGGTTTATTGGGCCATCTCAATGATGACCTTTTATATGACAACTCTCGATTTTTGTTTGACATCTCGCAACGATGTAGCATCCATAATATAGTATCGGAACCCACTCGAGTTACAGAACGCTCAGCAACTTTGCTGGACTCAATTCTTATTACCAATACTCTTAATATACATGATTGTGGTGTTTTTAATGTCGACCGAAAGATTAGTGATCATGATGCCACATATGTAGATCTGTTAATTAGCTCCAATTTACGACACGCATACAAGAGACAAATCTGCATATATAATGGCAGTGACTACGATAGGTTCAATATGCTATTGAACGACATCGACTGGAATCGTTTTTTCATGGCTTGCCCAGACGTAAACGAAGCATGTGATAATTTCACTGCGAAATTTTATGAAATAGCTAAACACTGTATCCCAAACAAAACCATTACGATAAGACCAAACGATAAACCGTGGTTCGATTCTGAGCTACGGAAGGAAGTCCGTAAACGGGATAGGATAAAGAAAAAGGCTAACAAGAGCATGAAAATTTCTGACTGGAACAGATACAAAACATTTAGAAATAAAGTTAACAATATGAAAAAACATGCCCAAGAAACCTACCATGAATATAGAAACTGAATTATACTCAAATAAATCTACTAACCCAAAATTTTATTGGAAAAAACTCAACCAAATTATGAATAGATCAGAAAATAGAGAAATCCCACCGTTGGTAAATATAGATGCTGATGGGAACGAACAAATTGTGGAAGATTGTATGGAGAAGGCCAACTTACTGAATGATTATTTTGCCTCTGTGTTCATTATTGATGACAATGGAGTACAGTTACCCCCCTTTAAATACAAATGTGATGGTAGAATTACAGATATCAGCATAACCGAAGAGGAAATTTTTCATATAATCCAAAACCTTGAAACTAATAAAGCTGTTGGGAATGATTTTATTAGTCATAACATGCTTAAAGTCGTATCACGATCAGTATGTAAACCACTTAAAATTTTATTTAATATGTCTTTATCGACCGGCAAATTCCCCAATCAATGGAAAGTCTCTAATATTATACCAGTCTTTAAAAAAGATGATAAACATTTGCTTTCTAACTACCGTCCTATTTCCCTGCTAAGCTGTGTGACAAAAATAATGGAACGCGTAATATTCAAACATGTGTATAACCATTTGCATTCTAATAACGCTTTTTATAAGTACCAATCAGGTTTTCTTCCCGGTCATTCAACTGTACTACAGGTAATCGATTTTTATCACAATCTATGTAAAACTCTTGATGATGGGGAAATTGCTTGTGTTGTACTTTGTGACATTTCCAAAGCGTTTGACAGTGTCTGGCACAAAGGCCTTCTTTTCAAATTAAAACAGTATGGAATAGAAGACGATCTATTAACATGGTTTGAAGACTATCAGAGTGACAGATGCCACTGTGTGCAAACCGGAGTAGCCTATTCGCAAATGAGATCCGGTAACGCCGGCGTTCCACAAGGATCAGTTCTGGGACCTCTTCTTTTTTTAATCTATATCAATGATATCGTTGAAAATCTTATTACTATCACCCGCCTATTTGCGGACGATACTTGCCTGATGTATTCGTCCCCTAACATACTTGAAATTAAAGTAATAATGAACCATGATCTGCGTAAACTACAAGACTGGTCCAAACAATGGCTATTAAATTTCAATGCTTCCAAAACAGTCATGTTACTAATCAGCGATAGAAACCTAATTAATTCGCCTGAAATCTATTTAGATAACACTCTTCTCCAGATATCCAATAATCACCGTCATTTAGGTTTGATATTCCAAAATGATTGTAAATGGCACAGTCATATCCATGATATATGTTCAATTGTATCTAAAAGAATTGTAATCCTGCGCAAATTTAAATTCAAACTTAAAAGAAAAACGCTGAACCAAATCTACATCAGCTTTATCAGACCAACCTTTGAATATGCTTCTGTAGTCTGGGACAACTGCACCAAAGAACAATCCGAAACTATTGAAAAACTACAATTGACTGCCGCACTGGCTTGCCCGCCTACGCTTCAAGAGAGTCTCTTTGTTTTGAAACAGGATGGGAAAAGTTGAAAGCTAGGAGGGAAAGTTTAAAACTATCAACCATGTACAAAATCCACAATGCTGAAGTACCGCAATACCTAGCAAATCTAGTCACTTCTCTTGTTGGTGAAGCAACACTTTACCGACTTAGAAATGATAATAACTACACTATCCCAAAAACACGTCTAACACTATTTAAAACTTCATTTATACCTTCCGCCATTAATCAATGGAATAACCTTCCGCATGACAGTAGAAACTCGAGCTCATATAATTTGTTCAAGTCTAAAATTTCGGCCAAAAAACCACCCCCTGTGTACTACTCTGTTGGATACAGGAAAATGAATATATGACAAACGAAATTACGACACGGCTGTAGCCAGCTTAATGGGGATTTATATCACATAAAACTTCACGAAACCGGACATTGCGCATGTGGGGAACCAACAGAGGATGCCGAACATTATTTATTATTTTGTCCGCGTTACGAAAATATAAGAATGAAAATACGAATGTCCATCAATTATTGTGGGGCAGTCCATCTCTCTCGCTAACTAACAATATACAAGTATTCAATGCTGTCCAAAAATTTATCAAAGATAGTCAGCGATTCAGCTAGATGTTTGTTTCAATGAAGTGGACCTGGGTGCCTCTTATTATCCTTAAAACCAAGACGCCAATCCTTGCACGTGTAGCCTTCACATTTGTCTATCATTGCCTGTAAGAATGTATATGTTCAAATATTGATCTGTGACTTTTTTAACAAATTTGTTAGATCTGCACTTGGAGATATGCACAAGTTAACGAGACTGTAACGTTGTATAAGTTTATATATTGTTGTTTGATTTTCTTCACAAAATTTGCTTTACCTATATTTGGAGAGGGGAAACTAAGTGGGAAGAACTTGTCCTCAATCCAATTGTTTTGGAAGACAATAAAATAAGTTTAAAACAATATCTCAGAAAGTGGTCCTGAATATATATCTTGAAAATGTCGGTATTTGACAAACCGCTTTCGCTGACATCCCCTCCAATACCTGGTGTTCCACCTGCAAGCCACTCAGACCGCATTCTTTTCCCCGGAAAGACAAAATAAGGTGGCACTATCGTTCCCAATGCATTACCAGCACCTAATATGGCCACCGTTTTTGTTTTCCCACTTGTAACAGAAATTACAGAGGCACTTCTGTCGGCAATGACCATGGGAGATATATGATCAGCAACTCCTTTCTCATCAATGTTATAGATCCTCTCTGGTTTGTCAAGCAAGTCATATTTTACAAGAATTTTGTTGAGTTCATTAAACTATGCAGTGACAGTTTCTTCAGAAGTGGCTTTCGCACGAGCAATTTCTAAGGATCTGGGCTTCTTAACAGTCAAATTTGGCCATCGTGACATGAAATTTTTGAACCATTGCAAGGAGAAAGGCTTTTCTTGGGCCGTATGCCGAGGTTGGTCGCCAGTTCCGAAGCAAGATTGCAAACTTCTGTCCGTGTGTAACCATATCCAACTGTGACCAGTAAAGATATATGGTCTGCAAGTCTTGCCTCCTGTTCAGGTGGAAGAATTGGATTCTGACCAGACTTAACCGTATCCATGTGCACAACACCTGTTGTAGTTGCAGGAACGCTGTGCAATCTTGCCGCCGAGACATTTTTCTCCTTACATCTATGGACATTGCATCGGAGTCGTACATGCAGTATTGTCGATGTACCGTACACCAGCAGTTTGAAAAGTGTATTAATCAAAACTTAATTCCTTCATTCCAATTGTAGTTAATTAAATATACATGACAACGATATAAAGAATATAATTATCTTTACATTTAAATACAAAATTATATGTATGCGCGAGTAATCTACTTCCGGTTGAGGCAAGTACTGGCAGCTCCTGTATTCTGCTATTGTGAACTTTGATAAATAATTATACTTATTGCTTTTTTCAGCATTTTCCATTGATTTACATTCTGTAACCTAACCTATTAAGTACAAATATATATTTTTACACCATGACACTGCAGTTAATCTTATTTACATGCAATAAATAATTTCAGATTTTAAAAATCAAGTCATTATCACGTTAATTTCAGCAGGAAAGAAAAAAATGGGTCACGAGGCAGAGCCCATGGTCACGTGCCACCATTTCCTTTGACAGACGACAGAAAAAATGAGGTTATGGAGAGCTCACTACTACATCGTGAACCGAAGCAATGGCTTATTATTCAAATCTCTAAAAGTGGCATTAGCAAATACAGCATTTATATATGCTGTGTAAAGGTTTCGGTGGACACTTACCGCTTCAAAACGAATTTTCAGCATTTTCGCTGACAACCCACAAGCAGTCACCGACCAGATTTCAGAGCCCCAGAAATGACGTCACTCAATGTGCGCGATCACGTGATAATAACAATTAAAGATGGCAGCTCCGAAACCCATGACGGACCGAAACTGATGCCGCGACGATACTGTTGACAAGCCGGTTTTTAGTTAACATTTTCCGTAACCGGACTGGGAATGCTGATGTTTCTTCCTCAGAATCATCAGTGTTCCCACCTTCATCGTCCGATCTAAACTCCCCTCCCCCGAATTCATCTGATGCATCCATGGGCATGGGAATGTCGTCGTCGCCTTGATCAGGCCTTGATATTTCATCAAGGTCATCGTCCTGCCCTTCAACTTCTTCGTCTATAAAACGAAGAATATCTGCGATAGCTTCATCAGCGGTCAAATTGTGTTTTCTTTTCGACATTTTTCTCGAAATGTTCCTACCGGTATTGAAATAAGACAGAAATAAGATTGTCAGCGTTGTATTCGCCGTACACTAATGTTCAAATGCGCAAAAAAACGGATAATTGCTCTAAAACTACTGTAGCGCCATCTGTTCAAAAAAATATGACATTCCGCGGCGCCAAATTTGAAATTATTGAATTGCGCCTGTTCATGCAAAAGCAATACATGCATATTAGTCGCCATCTTTTTTTCACCAATATCACACCAAGTAGCCATCTTGAATACCCGCAATGTATTGTTCTATATATTTCAGGTATGTATGTACAGGGTGTTCCAGAAGTCTTGGTCACATTTCAAATCCTCGTATCTGCTGAGCCATGAATGGTAGTAAGATGAAACTGGTACCATTTGAAAATGAAAGTCATTAAGTTTTGTGTAATGCTTCAGAATCTATAACATGCATTTGTATATCCTCAATAGTTTTCAATATATTCAATGTCAAAATGTGACCAAGACTTCTGGAACACCCTGTATTTCTTCGCCCGAATCCGAATCTACCAATACTGAGCAGGAAAATTCGGAAGACCCCCACCTTCAACTTCTCGTTGCCATGGCAACAATATTGGGTTGAAAATATTGGTTTATGTGTCAAAATGTTCCCAACATATTTTTAAGAAATGTCAAGAAGTTTGAGATCGATACCATTTCTCGTTTCGGAAATGTCCTCAAACAGCCAATAGGGGTCCCATAACCCCCCCCCCCCCTCCCATAATGGATTAACTTTCTCTACTGATCTCTGATTGTATATTGATAATTTCCTAGTATGATCTCAATGTGTATGCCTATACTCGATCTTGTTTCCGATGTTGTCATATTTGGACTGTAGGTCTACTCCGTATGTACAGTGGAAATAATGGATCCTGTATGAAGTTTATTGCTTATTTGTAGTATTGTAATTGTGAGCTGTAAGCAATCATGTGTTAAATGTGACGATTTTAATCAATGACACAAAACATTGTTGCAGAAACTTATAAAACAGGGCTACACCACCGAGCTCCTCCACTCAAAGTTTCTCAAATTTGGCGATACATATCGCATGCTGATAGCAAAATACGAGCGTAGCGTGCAAGATCTATGGCGTTACGTTTGGTAACTTGTGTCTAATTCCGCTTAAACCGGGGCTAGGGGTCATATGAACCCATGTACTTCAGGATCCTCATAGTACTCATATGAACAGGCACAATCAAAGCGTGACTGAGATACATCATTCTTTAGATGACGACTTTACAACGAATGTTATTGATTAAGAATACTGATCAGAATACTGATCATCGGCGGTTCCGTAATCCAAGTATTGGAAAAGCCTGGTCTTATTTCTTAACCCTGGCGATAGCTAGGTGCAGCATACTCCAGCCTTCAGATAGCATATAGCGTTACAAACTTCCCAAAATGGCATTGACATGAAACGTTCTTGAGCAATGAACGATACAAGCTGATGATATTGTTTTTCTAAAAAACATTATCACATTAATTTCGCTAGAAATACATAATTTCACATGTCCCAGGGTTCGCGCATGCGTGCACGTGGTACACAATAGTGTTGACAATGAAAGCGCTTGTCCAATTTAAATTGTTATGCCTTGAAGTACAATGGTGAACAGCCTGTTACTAATGATATTGAAGGACGAGATTAGATCTTTAATTTTGCTTGTATTATACCGAGATCCAGACGCCTCAGGGTCTTTTGGGAAAGGTATTGCGCCACTATTTTCAAGAACTCGGGCGTTGAATGTATGTGGATATTGAAAAACTCAAAATGTCTTACGGAAGAACTTGATGCTAAAGGTCACATACCGTACAGACATGTATCCACATGGATTTCTCGACTCTCTATACTACAATCCCTCATCATGACCTTATTGACCGTCTAAGTTCATTAATAGTATCTGTGTTCAAGAAAACTGATCGTAGATATATTAATGTCGGAAGCCATAAAGCATTCTTTAGCTCTACTACATACAAGAGATATCATTCATGGGATGTTTCTTTGTTTATAGAGTTGCTTGAATTTCTCATTAAAAATATCTATGTGAAATTTGGCAACACAATATATCAGCAGCATATAGGTATTCCAATGGGTACTAATTGTGCACCCCTGTTGGCTGACCTGTATCTGTTCTCTTATGAATATGACTATATGCTGGCGCTTTCAAAAACCGATCCACTCAAAGCCCGTTCCTTCTCATTCACCAAACGCTATATAGACGATCTTCTCGCTGTGGATAATCGCTATATAAATGACGCAGTGAAGGATATATATCCACCTTCACTGGATTTGAAGGAAACTACAGATAGCCCTACAGGCACATCTTATTTAGATCTCTATCTCTATAAAAATGAAGCGGGCATTCTCTCTCGTCGACTTTATGACAAAAGAGATGATTACAATTTCGACATCGTAAACTATCCCTTTCTGGATAGTAATATTCCAGTGGACCTGCATATGGCGTATACATATCTCGCTTAGTAGCATTTGCTAGATCCTGTGTTAAATGTGATGATTTTAATCAACGTCACAAAACATTGTTGCAGAAACTTATAAAACAGGGCTATTCCACCAAGCGCCTCCACTCAAAGTTTCTCAAATTTGGCGATACATATCGCATGCTGATAGCAAAATACGAACGTAGCGTGCAAGATCTATGGCGCTACGTTTCGTAACTTGTGTCTAATTCCGCTTAACCGGGGCTAGGGGCCGTATGAACCCATGTACTTCAAGATCCTCATGGTACTCATATGAACAGTCACAATCAAAGCGTGACTGAGGTACATCATTTTTAGATGACGACTCTATAACGAATATTATGGATTAAGAATACTGATCAGCGATACGGATTTGATATTTTGGAACATCATGATGTCTTGCCGGCATCATTGAAAATTGTTGACCGCTTCTCTCTTGCAGGAAACAAGCCTATGTTTATGTATACTTTTGTCTTTTTGGTGCTAATACTGTTATATGGAAATGGAATAGGTCTTTGGATTATGGACGCGGATATTCTCTAATGGACGACGGCTGGATTATGAATGACGGACTAGACGCTTGTAATTTCAGTTAAGTATAGAAGTGAGTGAGTAGGATTTAACGTCGTAGTTCCTTCTATCCTGGACACTGATCAGCCCAGCCAGTATAGCACACATTGATAGATGTGAATGCACATGGTACCTTGTCAACACATAATTCATTGACTTGGAGCTGAAGACGTGACCCTCTTGTCAATTTTAGCTGACCGTGCAGGTTAGTCAAATATAAGAAATCATTGGTGTTAATTATTGCAGAGATATACCGTGAGTCTCCCACTCATTAATACCGTAGATAATGATACTAGGTTGATTCCCGTGGCGATGTATACTTTGGTCAAGTTCACCTTGGGCAAGTTCGCTTTGTTCAGGGCAGCATAAACTTTTCCAAATTTCTCAATTTTTCTGAAATGAAAAACGTGACATATTATGCGGAGGTGTTTTAGTTTAGAAGAGTAGTTGGAATCCCTAACCATTTCTTTCTTCGGAAAATAGAAAACCAGTTCAGATGGTATTGGGTCATTTCGTATTCAGAATTCCGTATATTGTCTGAACCTAGAAATACATGTACTTCGAGCAAATATATAGGAAGACATCCACTATCAATTCGAACGGAAATCAATGCCATTTTGAACTGTACAAAAGTATGTTGAATGCACATTAGGAAGTGGACCACTTTCAGTTTCAATAGTGTAAACGTGCTTAAGCTTTCAGCAGTAACTTGTCAGGCTAAGATCAGATAAACAGTAATGGGTCGTGATACTATTTGTAGATATGTTGCACCATTTTGCATGCATCGTTTTGGGATTAATGTATTACTGAAATAATGTGAAAATGGAGCTCTTTTGATGTTTGAGACCCATTCAGGCTAATTTTCCACAGTTTAATTTTGTTTAATTTATCAAATGGAGGCGATTTTATATACTTATCTGAACTATTATAAAGCAAATTAGGAAAGGGGGGAATGGACCATCCTCCTTTTGTAAATGTTAGAAATATAACAAATAACTAGAGTCTTTCTCATCCTATATCCAGGGTCGGGGAATTAGGATGGGAATGAGAAATATTCTTGGAGTTCATCCGCCAGGCTGTTCTTATCTTGAACGTGAATACAGACTAATTTTGAAGGGTACCATGCCGACTATCTCCTCTCCCAGCACACTGCGCATACAATTTGACCGTTGACTCCCAAAAAATATTTGTTCTCGGTTATACTCCGTTTCTACTCTGAAACCGCAATAATAATACACTCAAAGAAATCTGTTGTTTAAGCTATTTGACCCGTTTTGGAAAAGTCCATAAGCGCATAACTGAATGTGCACCTCGAAATGAAGGTGGTCTATATACTCCCTTAACGTCTGCTGCTTCCGAAAAAAAGATTACAAATTATTATCTTTGAGTACATTACATTATATGGCCCTACAAAATGCGGTTTTGTACAGTCGGTGATGATATTCTAATTTAGAACGTAGTGATTGAAGCACGTCTGAATTTGTGACCTCTGCAATATACGATTGCGAAATAGCGAAAATTACATATTTGCTTGAATGTTCACCTCGCTTTTGTCATGAGACGTGCATGTTTTCTCGTGGGTATTGCCTTGGCATACTTTTGCGCTGTTGGAGAGACAATAGGTTAGTGTATTTATATATATAATACAATTCTTAATAAATCAATATGCCATCACTTTTCCACATTTTTTATTATGTTTTTAAATATAATTTGAATGATTTAGAAGTCATATACAGTGACCCCATCTCGTGATTATATGGTGATCTAAAGAGAGCTGTGGAATATAGTCCATATATCTGTGCTTTAACGAGCATCAGGTCAAACATTCAATATTCAGTCATCGTCCATAGAAAAATTTCAGCGTCAATAGTCGAAAGACATATTTGTCGTGTCAGTTATGGGGCTAACATGTGAAGTAGAAAATGCGAAATTCCACAATCGGTGTTGATATTCTATTTTAGAACGTTGTAACTGAAGTAGGAGAGAGAGAGAATTAAGGTTTAATGTCGCGTTCAGCAATATTTTAGCTATATAGCGACGATCGAACAAAATTCTAAGTACTCAAGCCAATAACCTATTAATCCAACGCATTAAAACATACACACATTAAAAGTTATGCAACAAACCGATTTCTCTCAAATAACCCAAGATGTAGTCTCTCTCACCCGACTAAAAAGATCTTCCAAAGTAGTCGCGCGATAAAAAGCATCTCTTACAATCTTAAAATCTATGCAGTCGATAAGGATATGTTTCACCATGCGATCTTCGTGGCATGGAATACACTTTGGGA
Source organism: Hanleya hanleyi (assembly GCA_036873755.1). Taxonomy (NCBI): domain Eukaryota; kingdom Metazoa; phylum Mollusca; class Polyplacophora; order Lepidopleurida; family Hanleyidae; genus Hanleya; species Hanleya hanleyi. Next base: position 21,917 of record JAVTVY010015145.1, on the reverse strand, counting down.
CTGACTCTTTTTTTTGGTAAATGTTCGTGAGTTAATCGTGTATGGCCGATTCTACATCGCCTGATCATGCTTGGATCGAAACGTTTCTGGCTGTTCAGATGAGTATAGCCTACAGTTTTTTGAACTTAAAAAGAAGACATCATGATGTTCCAAAAATATCAAATCCGTATCGCTGATCAGCATTTTTAATCATAATATTCGTTGTAAAATCGTCATCTAAAGAATGATGTATCTCAGTCACGCTTTGATTGTGCCTGTTCATATGAGTACCATGAGGATCTTGAAGTACATGGGTTCATACGGCCCCTAGCCCCGGGTTAAGCGGTATGAGACACAAGTTACGAAACGTAACGCCATAGATCTTGCACGCTACGCTCGTATTTTGCTATCAGCATGCGATATGTATCGCCAAATTTGAGAAACTTTGAGTGGAGGCGCTTAGTGGTATAGCCCTGTTTTATAAGTTTCTGCAACAATGTTTTGTGACGTTGATTAAACTCGTCACATTTAACACAGGATCTAGCAAATGCTACCAGGCGTGATATGTATACGCCATATGCAGGTCCCACTGGAATATTACTGTCCAGAAAGCGAACCTACATACATACAAACATTTAAACAAACATGTACATGATAAAACACCTTCGATATCTATTCACAGGGATCTGGGACGGCAGAGTTTGTTACCATGCGTTTCTTATTAATGTGTTATATACCCTTCCCACAACATTTATTTCTCTCACACTTCTTTGTTCACTATAGCGGCCTAACATTTTTTTTTCGAAATGATTTTCGGATAGACAACATTTATGCGTCGTGTTTTGTTGTATCAGCGGTATATCTTCCTGCTTTGTAATGAGTAAATAAATATGGCCGAGGGTTTTCATATGGAGACATGCTTTACCAGATTCATTATTACAATGTTTATTGTTGTGTTATAATTTTCCACAAGCTAATAATAGTTTTTCAGGAGCAATGTGTCACCTCACTTCAGTTGTTTCTATAAGTTAATTTTTTAAATGCATCCGATATGTTCTTACTGTTAGGCAGCGTGTGGACAGGACACCAGAATTTCGATACCTTTTACGGGTTTTCTTCAGATATATTATAGTTTACAAATCCGATGCTGTGTAATAAAGGCTTTGTTGTCACTACTCTGAGCATAATTCTGTGACGGAAGTCTCGATATATTGTGCACAACAGTAGTATATACATTACCCAAATATATATTGTTTTCCGTATCGAAATATTGTCTCCCCATTTCTCATTTGATTTTGTGGCTTAAAAATCCAAAATTCAAGATATCAGAGAAACAACTACAACACTTTTCTTTCTTCTTGCTATTCTTACACAACGGAATTGTATCAAACTGGTTCAGTCGGTAAGGTATACATGTATAAGCTTTGACATGGTGAATCGTTTTATAATAGTAATTTTTCCTAGCAGAGTTATTCTTTTTATATCATATAATTTAACTAGTGCGCATAAATTTACACACAAAATATTGAATTCGTGTCTCCAGTCAAGTTATATATTAGAGTATATCCTCAAGTTCGTACCCGACCGAGAGGCTATGAAAATGTCTTTGTTACTCCGATACTTTTGAGGCCTTTATAATTCTAACAAAACTTAAATACAATATAATACTTCCTTTCGATGAGTTTTTAGAACCCCCAAATTTGATTTTTTCCCTGTGTTCCTTAAAAACTAATCCCGTTTATATTCAAATAAGTTCTGATCATAACACGGAATACTTCCGTACATAGGAGAAAAAAAATAAGAAGATATGAAAATATGGTAATATGCAAGTACTTTTATTCTTCAAACACAAAGCTTCATATTTCCCAATTGTAGAGATTTAAAAAAATCCCAGTAATGTAATCTTTTCAAATTCAAATAATAATAATAAATCAGTTATTTCCCTGTCTCGTCTCAAACAGTGGTACATTTTCTTCAATATATTTTCCCGATTTGAAGGGGGAAACAGACAGGGTTAACCAATCAGGCGCCACAAGCTTGGGGTACATTATTGCTTCAATTAAACTCCATTGTTTATGTCACGTTGATTTTCTTGGTTATATTTCTAGTGAATAAGCAGATTCGTTTGCGCTTATACGCCGATGGTTACACTGCATTCAACTTTACAATTCGGGATGTAATGCCTACTGGAGACAACTCAGTGGTTTTCTGGGCCGACTTCGCCTTCATCAATCAAGATGGTCCACGTCTTCCTGGAAAGTGAGAACAACATATAGTATAAAGTGGATATAGTTTTCATATATAATGCAATATGCATATGGTTTATCGCTTAATATAACTCAGATGTGGTTCATTATGGTCTAATATGTAATAAACTTTACATGTGTTTCAATATATAATATAGTCCATGTTCGCGATGACACACAAGTAGTAATTATGGGCGATCTGATTCGTGTACGACATCGACTTCACGAATGCTGATTAATTAGTGGCTGGCTTGTCGTGAGTTCGATAGTTGCACGTGTATTACACTTTACATTTACACTTCCACCCGCTGCGTATAAACGTTCGAATCATTCCCATAATAATGTTCTTCAGATCAATTGACTTGACCGCCAATACAGTATTCTACATGTGTCAAAATGAGGTAAATTCGCGAAGAAGTCTTTACTTGAAAAATAGTAGGTTTTTTTACATATGTCAATATTGTTTTCAAGGAATCTACATAGTTCCCAATGTCATTACCTCAGCAGTCTAAATGTTTGAAGATTTCTAGATGTAAATGGATACTTTATAAATCAACCTCATATGACCTGTTTCGTACACTCGCTGGATCTCTTTGCTAGATCCTTCACTGTCGTTAAACATCTGCCAGAAGAACTGTGTTACTTAGCACACACTGGAATTAGTAAAAGTAACGTGACACACTGAAATATCAATAAAGATGTAGTATGAAAAAATTTCGTACCAGATAACTCATCCAATTTCCATCGACAGAAGATAAAGAACACACTCTTCGGTGCGCTTACTGTTTTGCAGAGTTAGAGTCTCGAAAGCGATTTTGTCACTTAGTTCACCGAAACACCAATTTATAACATAAAGCCTTTTGTGATATTAACAAAGGAACCCGAAGGATACATGTCGTTGGAATAAATATATAAAACGTCTCGAGTTTTCAATTTATATATGTATATGTGTGTATCTTATTTTAGTTCATTGTACAATAAGTTAGCGGCAACACAATATATTTGATACGACAATAGCGAAACCCTACGTGAGTTTTTGCTCCACCCCGACTAAAAATCAATTTGAACATACATATATATATCGTATCTACAACTTTGTTTATTGGTGAAAACAAACACAGTGAATACCATATTCCATATATTATATGCTTTCAACCTCCGCCGAGCTGACGTTGGACAAAGTATGACGTGATATAATAGAATAATTGAAAAAACGACGGTAACGAACAGAACTATCACACTGTGATACGCTGAAGGGCACAGAGCCGTCGTGCATACACTTTTACTTTATCTTGTATACCTGTATGTTCTGAAGATATTTGGATTTTGAATAAATTTAATTTAAAATTTAATTCTTATTTTTTTAACGCTATCTTCAAAAAAAGTATTCAACTTTTCGGAATTTACTTAATCATTTCCTGTAGAAAACAACTGCAACAGGACATGCGTGTCCCAGTTTTATCAAATTTGGTCTAGTTATCATTCTATTGACATTTAATGGAATATTTCTTCACAGAATCGAGCAACTCAGTGTTTTGAATATTTAAGTTGAGTTAAATGTCAATAGAAAGAGAACTACACCAAAATTGACAAAACTTAGACACGGATTTCCTGTTGCCGTTTCCCTGGAAATGATAATGTAAGTTACGAAAAGTTGAATACTTTCTTTAAAATAGTCATTTAAAAAAGGAGGCTCATTTTTTTAATTATTTTGTTTAAATTTGAATATCTTCACAACCTGCAGATTTATAGTGAATTTTTTTTTATATATTTGGAATCCATAAGAAATGCGCTTTTAACAAATATCACTGGGTGAAATGTACTGGTTTCCAAAAATGCGGATTCTTGGCGGAAACCAGTTGGAAACTGTAACACCCCATTTCCAGCCTGTTTCCGCAATGGGGAAACCAGTGGAAACAGGTGTTTTGGTTTCCGCCAAGAATCCGGTGCACGGAAACTGGACAGAAACCTGTTGTCAAATTTCCGCCCAGAGTACGCTTCAGCGGAAACGGGTGGGAAACTGATGTTAGTTTCCGCTCTGTTTCAAATGCATCGGAAATGGACTGTAAACTGGTACTGGAGTTTCCGACCTGTTTCCGCTCGAGCAGAAACAGCTTGGAAACCAACGCGAGTTTCCCCCATGTTTCCAATCCAGCGGAAATAGACCGGAAACTGCTATTCAACTTTCCAGTCGGTTTCCGCTTGAGCAGAAACAGATCGGAAACTGACCTAGGTTTTTGTCCAGTTTCCGTGTACCAGAATCTTGGTGGAAACCTAGGTCAGTTTCCGATCTGTTTCTGCTCAAGCGGAAACCGACTGGAAAGTTGAATAGCAGTTTCCGGTCTATTTCCGCTGGATTGGAAACATGGGGGAAACTCAACTGATGTTGTTAAATTTCCGCCCAGATTCCGCTCCAGCGGAAACTGGTCAGAAACTGATGTCAGTTTCCGCTCTGTTTCCAATGCAGCAGAAATGGACTGGAAACTGGTATTGAAGTTTCCAACCTGCTTGTGAAATGGCTCCGATACCAACGTGAGTTTCCGCTCTGTTTCAAATCCAGCGGAAATGGACCGGAAACTGCTATTAAGTTTCTAGCCTGTTTCCGGTTGCGCAGAAACAGGTCGGAAACGGACATAGGTTTCCGCTAAGATTCCAGTGCACGGAGACTGGACGGAAAGCTGTCCTTAAATTTCCGCTACAGTGGACACTGGTCAGAAACTGATGTCAGTTTCCGTTCTGTTTGCATTCCAGCGGAAATGGACTGGAAACTGGTATTGAAATTTCCAACCTGTTTCCGCCCAGATTACGCTCCAGCGGAATCTGGCTAGAAACTGATGTCAGTTTCCACTCCGGGTTCTCCATTTCTTTGGGAACACCTGTACAATCATATGTAAACAGGTGTATGTGGTTGTTAACTGCCGAGTGCAGCGAGGCGTTTAAAAATTAGGCCGGGGGCCTGGGGGCCGCCAGAAACCCCACATGCTCTGTGGTGCAATCTGAGCCATTTTGGGATGAAAATTCCTAGCACAGGGTATTTTTATGTAGCATTCAGCAATTAAGCTACCCCGTCCCAGCATGCCCAGTCACCCCCATGTAGCCCATGAAGCCAGATTTCTATTAAGCTTACATAACAATATCAAACAGGTGGATTAAGAAAAATCAACATTAAGTAAGAACTTGGTAGATTTTGAAGTGGAAGCTAAACAAATAGGCTTATGCTGTGTGAAGAAATTTGACCTGGCCTAAACTGTTCTGAAATCTGAACATCATGCCAAATCTACATAAAATCTTCTTTTGGGGGGGGGATATCTTTATGCTCAAAATTGTATCAGGATAATTGCAAAAATAGGTTCATTTATAGTGTTGAGAATTAATTGTCGCTTAATATGCCGTCATTGGCTTTAACGGGTGAATGTCGTTGTTGTTGTAACTGGCACTGCATCAAAATGTTCGACAGTCACATTTTGAGTAGCTGTCATTAATATTCGGCGGCACTGTACTGACAGCATCGCCATCCCCGTGAAAAGATCATCTTTTATTTCGTTTGAAGGGTTCGCTCAAACTCAGTTGTCAACGTTTCATTTCGAAAATTTCCCCTCAACCCCGTACAGTCATTCCACAGGCAGCTGGTCATTCTGTCGACGACTAAAACCGGAAGCCCAATGTACGACGCTTCTGATTGGCTCATCTATTGTATTCAACCAATCAACAGGATTATAACATCGCAAAACCGGAAACAGGCCATGTTATGCAGTGTATAGATTCCGTTACCGTAAGGTTAGAGGAAGTTTGACTTTTTTCCTATTTCATACCCTGTGAAAAGATCATCTTTTATTTCGTTTGAAGGGTTCGCTCAAACTCAGTTGTCAACGTTTCATTTCGAAAATTTCCCCTCAACCCCGTACAGTCATTCCACCAATCTCGAAACCAGAGCTATCCTGTCCTGTCCTCCCTACTATGCTCTGGGAGGGCGCTCGGCAGTACGATCGGTCATTGGATAGAAAACAAAATCCTAGAATTTAGAACATAACGAGAGCGTATCTGTGGGATCAAGCCGACGTCCCGACGTCATGAATGTTACGAGCGCGTCTGAAAGATGACGTAGCCTACTAGAATTCTTTATGCATTCTTGCGAAACATTTTTTTATTCTGACGTCATGAGGTTATGACACTGGCCATGAAAATGACTCATGACTGACGTTCTATAAAGAATAGGATATGTTCCAATGGAACCGGAAGGGGCCACGTGAAAGAATTTTTCAATGTATTATGGGACCAATTTTCAGCGACCGTCGTCCCAGGGGTTCGTCGGAGCGGCCAATTTTCCAGCGGAGAGCGACCCCTGGTGGCGAGGTTGTCATTCCACAGGCAGCTGGTCATTCTGTCGACGACTAAAACCGGAAGCCCAATGTACGACGCTTCTGATTGGCTCATCTATTGTATTCAACCAATCAACAGGATTATAACATCGCAAAACCGGAAACAGGCCATGTTATGCAGTGTATAGATTCCGTTACCGTAAGGTTAGAGGAAGTTTGACTTTTTCCTATTTCATACCCTGTCAAATGACATTACATGAATAAATGGTGACACGAGATACCTGGGATGAATCCATATAAATAGAGGTAAATCTTCGTCCATATTCCCCCCCCCCCCCAATTTAACACACCCCAGCCCCACCCACACACTTGCCTATATATTGTGGCGGCCAGTCTTAAATGTATGACAATTTGCAATTCCCCATGAATATATTTAAAATAGTTGCAATTTTTCAAGAATAATCGTGTACGTGGCTGATAAATTTGGAGCGCCCTATAGGCCTATATGCGAATAACATTCGTTGTTGTAGTTTGGGAGTCTTCTGAAATTAATGGGCAGGGGTTTTAAAAATTTGACAATTTTATTTATATTTTCTATGCATTTTAATTAATTTTAAACTTTCATTTTATTCCAACGTGAACCCTAAAACGAAACTTGCAATAATCGAATTTCTTCCGTGAAATATCGGTACCAACAATTCTCATATATATCCCAACATCGATACCAGAAGTGGATGAAACTTCATCCACTTTTGTTGATACTAGAATAAAATACCGGTACACCTTTTTGTTAAATTTGGACCACTGCTGGGAATAAGAAAAAATTATATACTATAAAAACATTTGTACACGATTGTTTCCAACTAAGAAACTGACTATGTATGTTCAGGTGGCTGTCTTAGCGTAACATTAAATTAACGCCCCTGGTAATTAATTTACAAACATGGGCACGCGATCCAATATAGTAAAGAATATAGTGAAACAGTACATGTATCATGCCTTCTTGTAGACTGGATCCAGCCCCTGTTTCATAATGTATTTTAAACGGGAAACAAGAGGAAGTAACTCTGCCTATTAGGAAATGCTTGAAACAGGGACTGGACGAAACGTCACAAGGGAGCTAACTTTACAAGAAAAAACTGCACAATATACTGTGCATTTTTTGTCACCAATGAAAACTCCGTATTCTGACCCCGGCCCCAACTCAAAGGATTTGATTGGTTCATTCATATACGCACGCTGGAAGCAATTAATGCGTTCATGTGACGTCAACAATGAGAATGACGTTACTACCATGACCTCAACAATGGGAATGACGTTATTGCCGAGACGTCACAATATGTCGTTAGAATGAAATTGATACAAATATTGCGACCGAAGGTAAAAACATGTCAATCGTCCAGACTAATCACGCGTCCAGATGGAATCTTTACACGACGAAACCCATCAAATCGTCCAGTCTCTATTTTAAAAATATTTTTTTCATTTTTTTTTCCATTTTTTTTCTCATTCTATTTATTAAAGATCATTTTATTATTAACAATAGTACATATGAAATAGAGACTCATCCAGTCTAGCCTTCTTGATAATTAACACGATATAAATAAGGACTCTTCATCTAGTCTGCAACTTGTACGTGGCCCACTATTGGTATGTATTGGCCCCTCCCTCTGTTTTATTGATTGATGTGATTGTTCTAGTGATTGTACTCTGTCCTAAATGGGCTTGTTTCTAGTACAATAAATTGAATTGAATTGTCCCACGGTTTGGTGTTGCACTGACATGACCCATAACATTCCAATGCAAAACTCCTCACAGTAATGATATGTCTCTGTCTATCTCGCCTTGAAGCAGTGATCAGCCAGCGAAAATATAGTCCCCTGGCAAGGCATGTTATCGAGTTTAACTGGAATAAAATTACAAGCTAAATATAATAAATGCCACAAAACTTTCTGTCCGTACAAACGGCATGTGATTATTTGTTGGAGCGAAGGTGGAAAACAGTCAAGACCAATTTGACCTTGGGAAGAGATCACGGCGCCCCACAGCAGTACGGATTGGGACTATTTTACAAATGGCTGCCTATTTCTTTTTCGTATGTGACGATCTTGTTCATCAAACTGTGTCATATTAGAAGATACCAAGCGAAAAAGAGTCGAATTACGATACCAGGAATGATTTGGACCAGGTAAGCATCGCAAAATTATCTCACATTCCTCGGTGAGGAGAAAACTGAGCATTTATACCCTTGGGCATAAACGTGAGAAAATTATGTTGAAAACTGGGCTCCCCGTGATGGTTTTAGGTGGGTACATTACATTGTGCCGATCAAGCTCTATTCTGGTCAAATATTCTGTACGTATTCTGTATGGTATACACAGCCACACTGTATAGCACAATGATGCACTGCAAACACATTTGAAGACATTTTTAAAAATCCATTTGGCACTGAATTTCTGTTAAGAAGGCCTCTATATGGTGATAATTCTCTGATTATTCAATCAAACTTTGCACCCATATCAGGCTCAAATTTTGATCCTGAACATTCTAAATAAAGGAAAAATTACAGACATAAGTTTATAGCGTCCTAGGCTTTGGATTATGGATTATGAGAGGAAATAAATTTCTGTTTTGGTATCATTCCCTCTTACAACATGCTAAACAAGAACGGGGAACAATTCTTCAGCAGTCCATGACTTGATCAACTGGGGTACAGATTAGCCACATATATGCAACTCAGTGTATGTAACCACCACTGAGTTGCACATCCTTACTAGGGCAAGCATCAGTAGCGTCATTTTCTTCGTGCCCAAACATGAGAAAATGTACAATTGACTATGGCATTTAACGGGTTGTAAACATGTCAAATATACTTCTCTCCCCCGACACAAAGTATCTGGCGCATTCCTGCAGCGCAAGTACACGTAAATAGCACCAAACCATGTCACTATCTTCCTATCACGCTCAAATGTTGAAAATGGCCTAACTGGTATCAGTACACAATTAATTCTGTTACTTGTTATGTATTAGCGTTAAAAATCGGCAAAAATCCAGAAAATTCACAATGCATAAATCCACCTGGCATGTCAATATTTACCTTGTGCGACATTACCAGTGGCAGTCTTGACAGATGTTGACCATGGAAATTTCAAATTACCGCCACTGACAGCTGATTGGTGCTACAGAATGTCATTCGATTTGTAAACAGGGAGCCTTCTCACCCTTCACTGATCATGTCTTCATCCACCATGCTTTTTTCAAAGTGGCCCAAATCAACACCAGGAGGTACAGTTTGAAGACTCATCTGCAAGTTGAAATATCAAATGTATCAGAAATGCTGAAAAATCGCAGCTCATAAAATCCATAAAGATCTGCTCTCAAATTTCTAAACAATGTAGATCGTGGGCACCGACCCGGAAGTGATTAATTGTGTACTGATGCCTGTCAGGAATGGAACCATTGTTAAAATAAGGAATGCTCTCATCTGAACAAACCATACCCATCCCCAAACATTCTTGAGAAGGCACAGATAAAACTATGCACAGATAGAGATTTTACAGCCTATATACCAAGGGTACCCCCTTTATAATTTCCCCTCAGTTTGCCCCATATGACTTAAGACTGAGGTACAAGTAAAAAGTACAATATCTCCCTAACCTTTACATATTTTTCCATCTGGTAAAAAGCACCAAGTCGACAATCCTTCTGTCTATAAAAAGAAGTATAAAGCATTAACTAGATATGTTAAACACTATTTTTAATTATTTTTTATTATTTTAATTCATTTTTTTATGAAATTATTCAAATTAAAGTTTAAAAATAAAGAAAACTTAAATTCAAAATGTATCAAAACATAATTTGTTTTCAACCTGCTCATTTAGGCTACATTTGGTAAAAATTTCCTTCATGGCAGTGGTTAACTTCTCCATGTAATCAGTGGGTCATCCCAGTAATCTATCAAATGGGATTTAAATTTGATGTTGATACAAAGATCAAAGACATGTTTAATCCTGTAATAAGTGACAGCAAGATACACAAATGTGTACACAACACATACCAAAATATAACACAGAGGTGTTTATGGTATACACAACTCCCATATAGAGAATATATGTCAGTTCAATTGGATGGATCTACATCTCATCAAGATCTTGCTGGCAGTAATTAGAAAGATGCACATATTACTTGTAAGCAGTTATTATTACTGAGAAAACTCCTAAATAACATTGAGGAATATATTCTGTGTCAGATTTCAAGTCCATGAATGCAATGTCTGCAAACAGGCAACACTTGTCAAAACACAACATAGAAGAAAAAAAGGAATAAAATTCAATGACAACATATCTGATGGTCATTTGCTGATCTCTGCTACATTAACAACCATGAAAGATGAGGACAGCTGGAAGTTGCCTAACTTAAACTGTTAACTGTTTGGTGAAAGATTAAAGTGGCAACTTACAGTGAGAAAGGCCTATCTTCCAACAGAGTTGGAGGCATACCTCGGAGTCACACTGTGCGAAATTCCCAGAGTTGATGTGTGTGTGGGGGGGGGAGAGGGTTGTATGGGGCTTGCTAATATTTGGTGCCTGTAATCCATGTTTCTTGCTACCTACAAGATCTCTGATATGAATATAAAAGAGAATTACATACTTATAGTCCTGGAGATAGTGGAAATGGAATGAAGAGAAAGTATTTGCTATGATGCAAATGTGACTGACAATAAACACACAACAATGAGAAACCCTCAACAGTCAGATTAACTGTTGACTCAGTTAATCAGATTTTATTTGTCTCATTAAAGTTACAAATGCAAAAGGCATTTTGGAAATTCTTTGTGTGTGGAACAAACATCTGAGTTTTTACAGGTGATATAATTAGTATTAATTTCATGTGGGTTTAGACTGATATAAAGTGAATTAATGCATAAATGATTTGAAGCATTGAAGATTTGAACTGAGGTCGCGATTTTGAAAAAAGCATGTAATTGTATCTATGTGAATTTCCTTTCTTCCATTTACATTTTATTGTATCTTGAAAGTTCATTTGCTCATAATTACCAGCTGTGTTAAATGAACCTCGTCATATTTGGCATTGACTATTTGGCCCTAGTACTGACAAATCAGTCATTTTTTGCCTATATTTGCTCCAAAAGGTCTCAATTTTGTCGCAGAAATGGCATAGCAATACAAGAGATGTTAGCCAGCATTATCAGTATGATATTTATTTCAACCACATTTAGCAAGAAAAAAAATAATTTTAATAATTAAAAAATTATTAAAATTAATTAAAATTTTTATTTTATTTTATTAATAATTTAATAACATAAATTTGAAACAACCCTAATATTTGAACTTAGTTCAGGAGTCATCATGGGAAAAATTGGGCTGATCCAGTAAAAACTGTAGCCACAGTGACGATTTAAAGTTCTCTGGTCAAATGTGAAAATGTCGTGTGACAGGTATCAGTACACAATTAATTCTGTTACTTGTTATGTATTAGCGTTAAAAATCGGCAAAAATCCAGAAAATTCACAATGCATAAATCCACCTGGCATGTCAATATTTACCTTGTGCGACATTACCAGTGGAAGTCTTGACAGATGTTGACCATGGAAATTTCAAATTACCGCCACTGACAGCTGATTGGTGCTACAGAATGTCATTCGATTTGTAAACAGGGAGCCTTCTCACCCTTCACTGATCATGTCTTCATCCACCATGCTTTTTTCAAAGTGGCCCAAATCAACACCAGGAAGTACAGTTTGAAGACTCATCTGCAAGTTGAAATATCAAATGTATCAGAAATGCTGAAAAATCGCAGCTCATAAAATCCATAAAGATCTGCTCTCAAATTTCTAAACAATGTAGATCGTGGGCACCGACCCGGAAGTGATTAATTGTGTACTGATGCCAACTACAACAAACGCTCTAATGCGCATGCACCGCTTCAAAGCAGAAATATAAAAACCACTTTACGATATGTCGTAAAGAAGAAGGCGTCATCAGCTAGTGGGCAGGGCCTAATGCACATGGTCAAGCTCCATCTCCGTTACCCCAGCAGCTGATGACGCCTTATTTACGACATATCGTAAAGTGTTTGTGTTATTAGCGGTGCATGCGCATTGCAGTGTTTGTTGGACTTGACTGCCATTTTCAACATTTGAGCGTGATAGGAAGATAGTGACATGGTTTGGTGCTATTTACGTGTACTTGGGCTGCAGGAATGAGCCAGATACTTTGTGTCGGGGGATTTTACATGTTTACAACCCGTTAAATGCCATAGTCAATTGTACATTTTCTCTTGTTTGGTCACAAAGAAAATGACGCTACTGATGCTTGCCCTAGTAAGGATGTGCAACTCAGTGGTGGTTACATACACTGATTTGCATATATGTGGCTAGGGTACAGATATGCTGCAAGTTTGGACTGGTGCCCAATATTCTTTACGAATTGATTTCAGTACTCGTACATCAAAATATACCAGGAATACATACTGGGATTCATAAATCATGGCAATTTATCTGGATTTCCTATGGGCGGAATTAACCAGCTGTGATACATAAATGTCCATGGAAACTTTTCTGTGAATATGAGAATGTGTCGTGCACTTCTTTTGTTGGCAGTTGGGATTATTAGACTGTTTATCGTAACTTAAACAGGTTGGGGAAAATACCTTGATCGGGGTATTATACCTTGATCAAGGTATTAGCCTATTGCCCAATCGTGGTATCGGCTATGTCAACTTCAGTTTTTATATATTTATGGAAAATGTGGACATTCACAAACATGCCGGACTGCATGAATCTTTCAACAACATTCATTGCTTCATTATTCCATGATTTTCACGGCAACGTATTGCTTCGTTTTATGCGACTAATCATTCAAATTAGCCACTTAAATATTTCAAAAATGAAACATGGCTTCAAATGACATTCGGTGAAATTTATTCTGCAAAATGAAAAAAAAAACATTGGGTGGCATTACTTTCCACAGCTGTCCTGCAAATCAGTAGCTTTTCTTGTTGCCGTGAATTTCAGGTAGGCCTATACCTGCAATTCTGTCACATTTGTATTCCTGTACTGGAGGTTAAATATTTTCATCTATTTCCTGATAACCAGCTACAGTGCGATGTAGCTAATTTCCATCCTTCTGTCCATCCCACCCATGCCGTGATAACAATTCAACCGAGCGATTTGAAACTTGGGGACTGACTTTACACCAGCGAGACAGCAGTTGGTATTGATTTCACTGAGCATTCATTGAATTACAAGCGTCTAGTCCGTCATTCATAATCCAGCCGTCGTCCATTAGAGAATATCCGCGTCCATAATCCAAAGACCTATTCCATTTCCATATAACAGTATTAGCACCAAATTCAAAAAGACAAAAGTATACATAAACATAGGCTTGTTTCCTAGGCTTGTTTCCTGCAAGAGAGAAGCGGTCAACAGTTTTCAATGATGCCGGCAAGACATCATGATGTTCAAAAATATCAAATCCCCCGTATCGCTGATCAGTATTCTTAATCCATAATATTCGTTATAGAGTCGTCATCTAAAAATGATGTACCTCAGTCACGCTTTGATTGTGACTGTTCATATGAGTACCATGAGGATCTTGAAGTACATCTTGATGCCTGTCATCTTGGATTTCTTTTCCACAACCAAACACAACTCCCATCAACATTTGCCACACAAAATACATTTCATGGTGAAACTAGCAGGCCTTATATACCCTTGGTTTTGCAAATTTACCGATCATGAGTAAACATCAGTTTATTACCCCTCGGCCAAAATTTGCCGAAGGGTATTGTCGTCGTCATGTACGTCCGTCCGTCTGTCCGTCACACCTTTCTCGTTACCAAGATATCTTTAGAACGACTTACCCTAGGCACACCATACTTGCAGTGCATATCCGTATGTTCGTGACCCAAAACCCAATTGAATCTGGACCTGATTGGTTGGAAACTTTGGCGGCCATCTTTAATTTATGCGAAACCATCACAGCTTTCTTGTTACCAAGATATCTTTAGAACGGCGTAAGCTAGGCACCCAAAATTTGCACTGCACATCCATATGCTCATGACCCAGAACCCTATTGAATCTGGACCCGATTGGTTGGAAACTTTGGCGGCCATCTTTAATTTATGCGAAACCATCACAGCTTTCTTGTTACCAAGATATCTTTAGAACGACTTACGCTAGGCACACAAAATTTGCACTGCACATCCATATGCTCATGACCCAGAACCCTATTGAATCTGGACCTGATTGGTTGGAAACTTTGGCGGCCATATTTAATTTATGCGAAATCATTAATCTTTTCTATCTTAGGTATCATTTCTCTGTTCAGTGTGAAACTTGGTATAGATCATTGATGCATAAAGAAACTTCAAAGGAATGACCAAACCAGTTTCCCTGATTCGGTGAAAACCTTGGCGGCCATCTCTAATTTATGCAAAATCTTTAATGATATATATCTCTGATACCATTCAAGTGTTCTATACGAAACGTCGTATACAGAATCGATGTATCAAGAAATCTGCAATGTATAACCACATCAGTTCCTCTGAGTGGCGGGAAGGATGGGCAGCCATCTTTAATTTATGCGAAATCATTAATGATCTCTATCTCTGATACCGTTCGAGTGCTCGATGTAAAATTTGGCATATATCATCGATGCATCAATAGACTTTAATGACAGTTCTGGCGTTTCTGATTGGGCGGAAACCTTGGTGGCCATCTTTAATTTATGCAAAATCTTTAATGATGTATATCTTTGATACCATTTCAGTGTTCTATATGAAACTTGGTATACAGCATCCATGTATCAAGAGACTTGCAATGAATAACCACATCAGTTTCTCTGAGTGGTGGGAAGGATGGGTGGCCATCTTTAATTCATGCGAAATCATTAATGATCTCTATCTCTGATAATTTTCAAATGCTCGATGTAAAATTTGGTATACATCATCGATGCATCAACAGACAGTTATGGTTTTTCTGATTGGGCAGAAACCTTGGTGGCCATCTTTAATTTATGCAAAATCTTTAATGATGTATATCTTTGATACCATTTCAGTGTTCTATATGAAACTTGGTATACAGCATCCATGTATCAAGAGACTTGCAATGAATAACCACATCAGTTTCTCTGGAGTGGTGGGAAGGATGGGCGGCCATCTTTAATTCATGCGAAATGTAAAATTTGGCATAGACTTATGTAATGAATACCGGTTTCTCTGATTGGACGGAAACATTCAAGGCCATTTCGAATGGCAAAATTTTTCATAATGTGTATATTTGTCACTTGACTGCTTGGTGTTCCTGAAGTCTTGCTTCAAATTGAATACATTATGAATGGCTGGCGCCCAGAGCCGAGGGGTTTTCAGATGCGCAGCTTCGTATTTTGATATTATAGCTAAAGATACTTATGTGTATCCCAAATGGGAGATCTCCTTGTATCCCAAATGGGATATTATTGTCAAAGAGAAATAATTAACTCAAACACTTATGTATATATTTACACAATATGCAATGCATAAATGTCATTAGTTCAAAATGGAACTCTTTCTAGTTGTGTAGTACAAAGAACAGCGTAAAATAATCCTTATTCCATTAGCCCCCATATAAAAAAAAAATATAAAAAAAAAAAAAATACCTACCTACCTACCCTATTTTTTCTGATGCATGTTACCGGAAACACAGGATTTTTTGTTTAGGCCCTAGAAATATCAATCTCGAATCCAGAGTCATTCGGTCCTGTTCTCCCTACAGACTCTGGTTGCACGGTCAGCATTACAGCTTCCCATTGGATAATGCACGAACGCATAGAACGTGGAACATAACGTAGACGTATCTGTGGAGATCCTGCATGTGACCCGACGTCACACAGGTCTTAGAGACACGTTTGAGAAATGACGTCGTCTGTTTGTATTGTTGCGATTAATTTTCAATTATGAGTCAAGGTCAAGGTCGAAGGTCATAGGTCACTGACCCCAAAATCAGGAAATTATTAAAAATAAGTTTTTTTAGTGTCAGTAGATACATGAGGGGGACACGATGTGTCACATACCAAAATGTAGGTCACTCTGACCCCCAAAATCGTGAAATTGTTAAAATCATGATGTTTTTTGTGTCCATTGATACACATCCTCGCGAGCCAGTGTATCGATCGATGTGTTAGGATCGATACACTGGCTTAGTTAGTTACCGATATGAGTTCTGGATATATCTTGTCATTTGCAGAGCTTTATTAGAAGCCTAGGCCTGACAGCAAGAATATGATATCAACTTTCCCATCCACTTCCTCATGAATTACCAGTATTGCATAGCCTGGCCTTATAGACCATTTCGATTTAGTTTTCACTCTGACTAACCTTAATAAAACTTTTGATTTTTACAGAATGTTGTTGAGAAGTACAGAATAAGACGAGCAAGTAACATTCCCCTTGGTGATCCTGACATCTGTTTACCCTGATAGACCAATAAGCGAAGAGCGGCGCTATAAAGATATTATCCTGCAGGTGCCAGTTGCTCCAAGTGAAGTGAAAATGATTACTTGGACTTCAGTGAACACGGGAAAATATTACAAAGTGAAAGGACCACTAGAAATATCAATCTCGACTCCAGAGTCATTCGGTCCTGTTCTCCCTACAGACTCTGGTTGCAAGGTCAGCATTACAGCTTCCCATTGGATAATGCACGAACGCATAGAACATGGAACATAACGTAGACGTATCTGTGGAGATCCTGCATGTGACCCGACGTCACACAGGTCTTAGGGACGCGTTTGAGATGTGACGTCGTCTGTTTGTATTGTTGCGATTAATTTTCAATTATGACGTTATGTCGGTGTTGTTGTTGTTTGACATTTCGCAAAGGATCACGGGACCAAGAATCTTGGCAAATCGAACGACCGTGTTACCAGGGGTCAGATGAAGTGCGACCATTTTTCTGCGACGGAAGTGACCCCTGGTGGCGAGGTTGTAGAAATATGAAACTGGAATAACCTACGAACAGAGATGGATTGTGTATGTTGAATTGCAGTTGTGTATACAATTACAGTGGTTTAGCTGCAATTAGTAACTAAAAAAATCTTTCTTATCAGCTGTGTAATGAGATAGGTCTGTCACCCAGATCTTGTACGTCAACTATTTACCCCGCCTTCAGGAAGTTTCTTCTTGATACATGTATGTCCTACATGTAAACTGTGGCAACAAAGCTTAAGGGTAGCACCGTTTCATGTTACATCCATGTTGCGTTTGATGGACTGAAAATTACACTTGTTCATGGACTGTTTTATTAAAGTATTTGGTTTAATGTGTTTACATTAGAGTAGAATGGCGCCAGAATCATCCATTGTTAACTTGTTGGTTTGACATCTTATTCTCCAATGCACTGATATTTCAGGATCAAAGAACTGTATACCAATCTGAATGTAAATATATATTGAACATTTTACCACTGACTTTTCTTTTGTATAAACTAACATAAGTTGAATATAATAATCTTCCGTTACTTTCCACTCCATTTCCGCCTGTAATCCAGTTAATTTTTTATGCAGAAAAGGGCACGGAAACTGGATAGAAACCCGCTCTGTTTCTATTGCGGAAACCAAGAGAGTGTTACAGTTTTCAGCCAGTTTCAATCCTGTTTCCGGCCCACTTTCCACATAATTTCCGCTGCGGAATCTTGGCGGAAACAGCTTGGGAACTGTAACTCGTCCACTATTCCGCACCTCCGGAATCCTGGGTTCCGCTCAGTTTCCGCTTGGCTTGCTCCATGGTTTCCGCCCAGTTTCTGTCTTGTTTCTGTCCAGTTTACAATTTGGAAACTTAGTCGGAAAGTAGGCGGAAACTGGTTGGAAACCTTTTAAGGACGGTCTGTTTCCAACCTGTTTCCGCTTATTTTCCGCACAGCTGTATTTGGATTTTTCATATTTCCAGCCAGTTTCCGCGCTGTTTCCAGTGCGGAAACCAGCAGAGTGTTACAGTTTCCAACCGGTTTCAATCCTGTTTCCGGCCCAGATTCCGCATAATTTCCGCTGCGGAATATTGGCGGAAACAGCTTGGAAACTGTAACACGTCCACTATTCCGCACCTCCGGAATCCTGGGTTCCGCTCAGTTTCCGCTTGGCTTGCTCCATGGTTTCCGCCCAGTTTCTGTCTTGTTTCTGTCCAGTTTACAATTTGGAAACTTAGTCGGAAAGTAGGCGGAAACTGGTTGGAAACCTTTTAAGGACGGTCTGTTTCCAACCTGTTTCCGTTTATTTTCCGCACAGCTGTATTTGGATTTTTCATATTTCCAGCCAGTTTCCGCGCTGTTTCCAGTGCGGAAACCAGCAGAGTGTTAGTTTCCAACCGGTTTCAATCCTGTTTCCAGCCCAGATTCCGCATAATTTCCGCTGTGGAATCTTGGCGGAAACAGCTTGGAAACTGTAACACGTCCACTATTCCACACCTCCGGAATCCTGGGTTCCGCTCAGTTTCCGCTTGGCTTGCTCCATGGTTTCCGCCCGGTTTCTGTCTTGTTTCTGTCCAGTTTACAATTTGGAAACTTAGTCGGAAAGTAGGCGGAAACTGGTTGGAAACCTTTTAAGGACGGTCTGTTTCCAACCTGTTTCCGTTTATTTTCCGCAGAGCTGTATTTGGATTTTTCATATTTCCAGCCAGTTTCCGCGCTGTTTCCAGTGCGGAAACCAGCAGAGTGTTACAGTTTCCAACCGGTTTCAATCCTGTTTCCGGCCCAGATTCCGCATAATTTCCGCTGTGGAATCTTGGCGGAAACAGCTTGGAAACTGTAACACGTCCACTATTCCGCATCTCCGGAATCCTGGGTTCCGCTCAGTTTCCGCTTGGCATGCTCCATGGTTTCCGCCCAGTTTCTGTCTTGTTTCTGTCCAGTTTACAAATTGGAAACTTGGTCGGAAAGTAGGTGGAAACTGGTTGGAAACCTTTTAAGGACGGTCTGTTTCCAACCTGTTTCCGCTTATTTTCCGCACAGCTGTATTTGGATTTTTCATATTTCCAGGCAGTTTCCGCGCTGTTTCCAGTGCGGAAACCAGCAGAGTGTTACAGTTTCCAACCGGTTTCAATCCTGTTTCCGGCCCAGATTCCGCATAATTTCCGCTGCGGAATCTTGGCGGAAACAGCTTGGAAAGTGTAACACGTTCACTATTCCGCACCTCCGGAATCCTGGGTTCCGCTCAGTTTCCGCTTGGGGTGCTCCATGGTTTCCGTGCAGTTTCCATCTTGTATCTGTCCAGTTTACAATTTGGAAACTATGCGGAAACTGAGCGGAAACTGGATGGAATCCGGTTGTTTCCACCCAGTTTCCGCCCTGTTTCCGAATTCGGAAACTGGCACATTTCACCCAGTGTATATACTTTACCACAGCTATATGACATACTTTAGCGGTACAAAAACACATTCTAGGGGGTGTGCAAAAGTGTCTGCAGGAGGGCTGTTTATCCTTAAGAGCTTGTGTCTTCTTCTGCTTTGAGGCGTCGTGTAACACAACATTCACAAACATGCATGGACTGCTCAAATAGATGTATCAGACATTCAATATTCAGCCGTCGCTCATAACAGAATTTCAGCGTCAATTAACGAAAATTTATTTTTTCGTATGACAGTTATCACGAATCCCAAATGTGTAAACACAAGATGGCTTCTCACAAGAGAGAATGTGTATTAAAGTATTGAATTAACCAGTATTGATACTTTGTTAATGATCCAAACATAATATAGATTCGTTTGCGAAAAAAAAACAGGCGAAAGATACAAATATGATGAAAGTAACATAGTGATGTCTGGTCAGCGTCATTAAAAACTGACCTTGGTGGAACTAGCTTATAAGGATTTAGGTCATGCGTGTTTGGATTTTCATGCCAGTGTCTTGTCAAGTTGGTCTTTCCATGGTGAACGAGTAAATTCACTGTGGACGACGATTGCAGAGGACTCCAGCTGTAAGCTGCTGTTACAACTCACTTAGTGACTAATGTAGGCCTACCTGCGTGTGAAATAGGCCATTGTCAAGCGATTAGTGTTAACCCAACCTGGACTGTGGGGCAATATAGCCCCCACTCCCTACAAAATTCTCTCCCCTATCTCCGAAACGACAAAAAAAGTGAAAGGTGACACTCTGCGACTTTTTACTTCATCATATTGGGGTCTTTTGAGCCTATTTGCATACTCCCCAATTAGAGAATCATGGGTGAATTCAAGATGGGTGGTACCAGGAAAGTGAGGATTTGGCCCTTTTCTTCAAAATAACTGCTTTTCTTCGAGGAAAATTGGACAACATCTGTTTTATTTCACATCAGAATATTTACTAATTTTTTGCAAAAAAAAAACCCCACATAATTGAAAACATCGAAAACCTTAGGGCCTACCGAAAAATCGGCCAAAAGTGTGTTTCCAATATGACGTCACTGTGACGTTATCAAAGCAGCCATCTTGTTTTTTTTTTACATTTTCTGGTAGAGTTTGACATAATGGTATATTCACTGGGTGAAATGTACTGGTTTCCAAAAATGCGGATTCTTGGCGGAAACCAGTTGGAAACTGTAACACCCCATTTCCAGCCTGTTTCCGTGATGCGGAAACCAGTGGAAACAGGTGTTTTTGTTTCCGTCAAGAATCCGGTGCACGGAAACTGGACAGGAACCTGTTGTTAAGTTTCCGCCCAAATTACGCTTCACCGGAAACGGGTGGGAAACTGATGTTAGTTTCCGCTCTGTTTCCAATGCATCGGAAATGGAGCGGAAATGGACCGGAAACTGCTATCAAGTTTCTAGCCTGTTTCCGGTTGCGCAGAAACAGGTCGGAAACTGACATAGGTTTCCGCCAAGATTCCGGTGCATGGAGACTGGACGGAAAGCTGTCCTTAAATTTCCGCCCAGATTACGCTTCAGCGGAAACGGGTGGGAAACTGATGTTAGTTTCCGCTCTGTTTCCAATGCATCGGAAATGGAGCGGAAATGGACCGGAAACTGCTATCAAGTTTCTAGCCTGTTTCCGGTTGCGCAGAAACAGGTCGGAAACGGACATAGGTTTGCGCTAAGATTCCGGTGCACGGAGACTGGACGGAAAGCTGTCCTTAAATTTCCGCCCAGATTACGCTTCAGCGGAAACGGGTGGGAAACTGATGTTAGTTTCCGCTCTGTTTCCAATGCATTGGAAATGGACTGAAAACTGGTGCTGGAGTTTCAGACCTGTTTCCGCTCGAGCAGAAACAGCTCGGAAACCAACGCGAGTTTCCACCATGTTTCCAATCCAGCGGAAATAGACTGGAAACTGCTATTCAAGTTTCCAGCCGGTTTCCGCTTGAGCAGAAACAGATCAGAAACTGACCTAGGTTTCCGCCCAGATT
>JAVTVY010015143.1:0-60224 GCA_036873755.1 Hanleya hanleyi | reverse complement strand
CTCTTTTACTGGGGGCGCAGGTATGCTACAGAGAGGCGAAGCATTCTGCTGAGAGCTGCCGGCCTCGACTCGAAGAAAGGACCTACAGAAAGAGCTTATGCTAATCAGGCCCTATTCGACGATCTCTCGTTGAATGAAGGCATGGACTTCACGAATTCGGCGAGCTCGGTTATTCAGCCCAGTGGCACAGTTCCTATGGAAACAGCACCTGCTAGAGGCGAGGTCGACGTACAGCTAGACCAGTCTTCAATTGCGGCGACTGCACCAGCTGACCTGAGAAGGACTCTACGTCATAGCCCTGGCAGAGGTACAGATCAGGCCGATTCATCTGACATCGATTCCTGTTCTTCCAAGCCTCCGCTGGTGATGGAAGATCAAGTTTGGACAGCCGTATCCCGGAGACACAGAAGGAATCGACCACGGTAGTCCGGAAATCAAGACCAAGTCACCGGACTCCGGTATCACAGCGGGACCCCGACAAGGAAACAGCTGATCGGGATCACCGTACAAAGAGAAGCCGTGAGCTGCAGAAGCCTAAAGCCTACAAAGAGCATAGAGACGCCGTTGGACGGACCTATACAGAGAGCCGTACCACGGAACCTCAACCTGGAACCAGTTCTCGGAGCCGTACCCCGGAGCGGGTTACAGCATGGACATCTGAGAAGTCACGGACCCAGGAAGAACGGACTTATACAGATCGCCGGGACTCCGCATCCTACAGGACGCGGACTTACGGGGAACGGGAGCAGCAAGAACGGCCTAGGTCAGCTTCGAGTTCAAGTCATACCCGTTCCACGGAACCGTATACCGGTACTGCGGCAGATAGATCTCGTAGACGAAGCCGATCCCTAGTGCCACGTTAAGATTGGGAGAGGTGCCGGACGAGGCGACGGTCCCGTTCATCTTATATAGAGCTTCGAAGGCGCCGTTGCAGGGATTTCTCGCCAGAGCGACCTTACATCAGGCGGCAGAGGAGTCGTTCACCGGTTTCCCATCATCGGCTACAGCGCACGGATTCGGGAGATCGGGCTTATACCCGTCGTCACCCTAGCCCGGGTCATCAAGAGAAGACCGAGCATCGGGATAAGAAAAAATCTGGAGATGCAGCCATGGATCGGAGCCGTCCCGCGGAGCGGAGCGGGCAGACGTCCGTTCCAGAAATACCTCCGACAGCAACCATCACCACGGAAGAGGTTCCTGCAACGGAGGCCCGGGAGATTACTCGACCCCATTCTTCTAGCAGTGCTGAGTCTGGCTCGGATGATGAGGACCATGCACGACGTTCCACTTCTGCGGCATCCTCATCTCAGGTTTCAACCCCCATCCTTCGGGCGGAGGTAGAACGGAATATCGAGGAAGAGACTTCCTTCAGGGCCAGGATAGCGGCATTACACGAGTTGGTTCCTGAAATGCCCAAACTAGCGGTTGGCGAAGGCAAGCAGCTTACCGACCAGCTTTCGGATATCACCCGTAATGGAGGAGGCTTACAGCAGCATCTCTCTACGGACTGAATAAGCCGTCTAAGGAAGAAGCTTGGCCTACATGTCCACCATCTCCGGCATCAGACGACTTGTGTGTCAGCATGGATCGACAGTGCAGGGCTCAGAGGGCGCTCCTGGAACCTGGTCCGTATAAGGCTACATCCTTCACGGAGACAACTTACCGTTCAAGGCCCCGAAGCCGGACCTAGATCTTGACAGACTGTTGAACGTCACAAAGTCGCCAGCAGTTGTACTCCATCAGAAGCAAGCTTGTGCTGTAGAAGACATGATGTTGACTCAATACAGAATTACATCACTGGTTCCTGACAGCCATAGCCAGGGTAGTCCAGGATCCAGATAAGAAGCATAAGATGGATCTTTGACTTTCTCACGGAGTAGGGAACCTGCACCGACAGTCGGACCATCAACACCTGAGGGCAAGTACAAGCAATCTTACGATGCTCATCCCGGAACATCTTCGCCCGCCTTTCAGAGTGAAGATGCCGGATCCGGATCTAAGGACAGAGAAGTTCACATTCATCGATGCGGAATTCACAGTTTAAGCGGTCCATTGCTCGTGCAACAGATGACCGGCACGTGGGTACCACGACAGACAAGCAACGCATCATCTTCCCCAAGGATATCTACGTTGGAAGATGGTTTCCCCTGGAAGGTAGTCAACTGCGTCAAGTTTGGGGGGGGAGCAAGATCCCAGTCTCTGGAAACATCTACACTGGTCCTAGCAGTACAGTATCAGCTATACCTGGTTACAACACCATGTGTTTCACATCACTGCAGGGTTACCACCGACAACTTCCTCCAAGTCCTACAAGGGTACTACAACCGGAAGATCATTTTTCTTCTATGGAGGCGCCGGGACCCACAGCAACCGAAGTAACAGCAAGCTACTATCTACTGTACAGCCGCTTCAAGGCCGGAGGATGTACTATGTTGGAGGGCCTCTGGTCAACACTACTTCTGTTCCAGCAACAGCTGATCTTTCCTTCAGAAGCTGTACCAGGACATGGAATTCCAGTCAAGTAGTATACAGGGGTATCCCTCAGCATCATCCAGAGTTGTCAAGTTCACCCACGGAATCGACCAGATTCCAGCGTTTCGGCTTGCCATGACCTTCGCCTACAGCCTCACCGAACATGCCAGTTACTACCCGAGAAGAGTTGGATATGGTACTGGGGCATTCTTATGCCTACCATTCGAGCCAGTTTAATCAACTGTAGTCAAGATTCTGTTCTACAGGACAGCTCCATGACAGTCTTCACTCCGCAATCAGAGCATTACGCAGTGGAATGCAGTTCCTTGACAGGATGACAGATTGCTCAACCAGATCTTTTCATCCAACTCCGGAGTTCGTCGTCTGGAACAATTCCGCACGTCAAGGACCAGACATTCTGAGACTGTACCAGTTTCCAGCATTGACAGATTTCGTGTACCTGCTGGAGGAGAAGAGCTTTTAGATCCAGTCGGAGGCTTGGGACACTCTTCATACAACTGAGAAAGGAGTTCCAGCTGCCTTTCTTCCTTCTTCACTTCTAACAGACCCATCAGCGGACGTTAACAGTTCATCATCATTACATGGGTGGAGGAAGACTGCCGTCTGGGTTAACCAACTCGCCATCTACGCTCCTACTCCTTTATGAAGACATCGTCTCACAAGATTAGAGCCAGCGTGACGTCTGAGCCACTTCAACTCACGCTGAATGCTATCTTCAGGCGGGTCTATACAGACAATAGGATGGCTACACTGAACCTACTGCAGTGTATAATCCACTATTCCTATCAGGAAAAAGGGGGGGCGCCGCTCATGCAAGCAAGATCCCGACAATCCGGCAAGCATAGAAGACAGACCACGTCGAAGACGAAGGGACTTCAAGGCATCACGATGGCATCTGATTATCTAGCCGGGTATGCGGGCAGATGGTCGGAATACATTCCCCCACTCACCGCACTACTCGTAATACCTTGAGTTCCCTACGCTTCTATACGACACGGGAATTATCTTGATATTACTAGGCATATGAGATTTACAAAATCAGAACAGGGCGTGCTCCGCTCAATCCAAAAGCAAGCCACAAGGCCGGCTACCCAACCCCCACTGTTGGGAGTCTGGCATTAAGTAACAACGGGTGTCGTTTTAAGACATAAACATGAAACATTTATAAATAATGTTATTGTTTATTATTAAAACAAACCCGTTGTTACGGTTTGATTTACCCGCCCATCCTCCCCGCTTGGCTCGGCCTTGTCATAAACAGGTCTTGCCGTTGCACAGAAAAAGAGAATGGGACATGCGCGGAGAGCACGCCACCTAGCGGACGATCCAGGGGACCGTTAAGGGGAGATAATTTGTTTGCAGTGGATCTCCAAATGGAGGGAAAGTGGCATTAAGTAACAACGGGTTTGTTTTAATAATAAACAATAACATTATTTATAAATGTTTCATTTTCGTGCTCAAGATGGCTAATGTTATGTTATGCTACATCTAGTACAATTGTATTGTGATAATAGATTTATCATATAAATTCTTCTGAATGTTACAATGTATCTTCTTTTCCATCTTATCACTCTCTGAGGACTGCAAGGGTGACCAGTTCAAACTGGTTTGAAATAAAACTGTTAAATTACTGCATTTATTTTGTTGGAACATTGATAGCTAATGCTTCTGCTAGAACCATGAATGGAGTTTAATGTTTTCCTAATTTAAAGTGATCGTAAACCCTCAAGTAAAATTTCCATCAAATGAAAGACCATTGCAAACAGTGTCGGAAAATATTTATTGTAATTTTTATCGAGCCCGTAGCTTTAGCTGCGGAAAGCTCGATATAGGTGCCACAATGATGTCCGTCTATCTGTCTGTCTGTCTATCTATCTATCTGTCTGTCTGTCTGTCTGTCTGTCTATCTGCAGGACCAAGTAAATGTTAAAGTTTTGGACTTAGAAATTTTTCCCTCAGGACCAAGTAAATGTTAAAGTCTGATCCCAAGGCCTGCCCGACCGCCGAACCCTCATATTTCAGATGCTTGCATCGGGCTACACATACTGAACCCATCCACTACCCTGGGGGAGCATGTCCCCACCCCTGGGACACCAGGACCAAGTAAATGTTAAAGTTTTGGACTTAGAAAATTCCTGACACAGCTTATCGGCCTCACCTATGTCTCCTAAACTAAGGCCCACCCGACCCCCTGAACTCTCATCTATTCCAAATGCTTACATCGGGCTTCAGATATTGAACCCATGCATTGCCCTTGGGGAGCATGTCCCCACCCCTGGGACCTCAGGACCAAGTAAATGTTAAAATTTTGGACTTAGAAAATTTCTGTCCACAGCATCTCGGCTTCAACTATGTCTCCTGAACTAAGACCATCCCGACCCCCCGAACTGTCATCTATTCCAAATGCTTACATCTGGTTACACTTTTTGAACCCATCCACTACCCTCGGGGAGCATGTCCCCACCCCTGGGACACCGAGCCCCACCCTCTATCTCTTAAACTAAACTTCGCCCGACCCCATACCCTGATATAGTATGGGAGCTTAGATCATGCTACACTTATTCAACCTATCCACTACCCTCAGGGAGCATGTCCCCACCCCTGGGGCACCGAGCCCTACCCTCTATCTCTCAAACTAAGCTTCGCCTGACCCCATACCATATTGTATTCAAGTAGCTAAATATATCATCATACACTTATTCAACCCATCCGCCATCTACATTTATTCAACCCATCCACTACCCCCGAGAGCATGTCCTCACCCCCGGGGGCATAGAGCCACACCCTCTATCTCTCATATACCCTCCTATATTCTGGGAGCTTACATCATTCTACACTTATTCAATGCATTGCCCGACCCCATACCTCATATTTCAAATTTTATATCTGTTATATGTGAAAGTAACCTACTATTAGGTATGAGATGTAGTGTACATTGTATATACACACACACAACAAATGACCTACAATATATACTTTATAGTAATTACTTATAGTAATACATGTAGTTTGATGACATTATTTTGTTTCAGAAGTACAATATTAAATAACCTTGCTGGGGAATCCCGCAGTACTGAACCTCTATCAGTTTTGAATTTCGTGTCGCCTTAAATGAAGGACAAAATTCCCTTCAATTTTGCTATCAAATCATTCTATTCCAAATCATATGATTTAGCTTAAAGCTTTTACATGAACCATATTTGTGTCCACACATTTAACTTATTATATTAATTAAAACTGAGTTTGTGGTGTCCCAGTTTTACCAGTGCACATTATTATGTAGCATTACACATGTATGATTGAAAACATTTGTCATTATATTCTTGTACATGTATTTGCATACAAATGGGAGGGTTCACCCACAAGGCTGGTGTCCCATTCCATACTGTAAATGACACCTCTACTCCAACTATTACACTCTGTCAGAAAAGGGATTATATAATTCACGTATCATGACACAAAGTTACACCAAGAAGTTCCGTGGTCCAAATTGCACAGTCAATTGTCCCTAACTATGCGCTGTATATGCTTACATGTACTTTGAAAAAGAAATGTAATCTTTATTTCAAGTTTTATAATATAGTTTCTTTTAATCCAACCTCAACATCACTGAAAGGAAACCATATTTTTATGTATTGTCTTTTCAATGATGTACAACCTCAAATGATGTGCCACCCAAAAGGGCTCGATCTTTTTGCGAAGCTGCATGTTTACGATTTTTGTTACACAGAGTAAACTGCAATTAAAGCATGGTATTCTATGGTGGTCTGTTGCAATCATAAGATAAGATAAGATAAATTTATTTAGGGTCGGTGTTGATAACAACAACATTAGCTCACTGGAGGCTATTATTACCGACACAGAAATACAAATCAACATACATACATAAAATCTGACTAAAAATCTAACACAATAATAGGTATATAAATAGTATCAGAAGTGGATGAAAACTAGAAGTATGCAAGGATGTATTCAGTGTCATCGACGGCATGTTACCCGTTTTAGCGCTTCCAATTGAAAACATTGCCCCCTAGCGGGAACTGGCCAACTTCCAGGGGAGACAATTTTGGAATGTCAGGCCACGACTCAACAGCCGCGAATGCAACTCCAGCGTCCGGAGTCGAAGCGACGAAGATGGCGCAATGAATCATGGGAGTTTTGTGAAAGGCCGTGACCTTGCACCTGCATATCAATGAAAATCATCAAGTTCACGGCTCGCCTATGTTAACTTGTCATGGCGATTTATTTGTACTTCCAAGGAACAAAATATTGTTTACTGTTAGTTACCAGCACTGGTAGCAATAATAATTAATTAATATATCCCTCTAATTTATCCAGGAAGTCTATTCATATGCAAATAAGCACCCAGCTGAATTGTCAGATGCGGCATTCTAAGGATATTCGTTCTTCTCACACTCTTGATGCAAACCTCCCGTCATCAATAATATTTATTCAGCGAAATGTAACCTAAGTTGATACATTTATTTGATTGAACAAGAGAACAGAATTGAGGAAGCCGAAGTGAATGAACTCATCGTGACGAGCGCAATAGCTTTCCCCTTTCGTTTTCTCTCTGGGTCAAGCCGTATAATGGGGCTTGTGCTTCTAAATCTGGTAGCCAATCAATTACCTTTGTGACTCGCTAGTAAAATTCCTGATAGTCCTTATAAGGCACGCCTGCGTATCACGCGATATTTCTGTAGTATTTTGAACTTCGGTTGTAAGAAAATCGAATGTTCATTGGTCGCCAGTGTTGGTTACGTCCTATAATGACCTCCCACGCTTACCGCGGAAAATTGAGGCTTATGACGAGTGGGTCAAAACATTCCTTTGAATTCGACCTGATTCAAACTTGTTGTTGATATATTGTGTAAACATAAAGCCATTCGTATCACCAAATGTCTGTAGTTCGCACGGACATGATAGATTATGGATTTGGGGATTTTAGATGCACAATAAAAAACAAAGACATATATGGTAATATCCTGCCCACCCGTTAGGGGGCCATCAGGTTAGTGGTAAAGCAAATATATGAACTTCCCGCGTTATCTCCCAGAGTTTATAAGGTACCGTAGACCTGGGTCCCCAGAATAAATGAACTAGTACGTCCATACTCGATTGTAATTCAATAAACGATTTATTGCCCATTTAAGATATCGAACTAATGTGTTAAAAAGACAACAGGAGTCGAAAGTACAGGTAGACCTTCGTTGGGCAGAAGTTTGGATCTAACGAAAAAATGTTGACTCCGATGTGAGCACAACCGGTTTTCTGGGTCACCGTAGCGTACGGCCAGACTGCGTGCTCCAGATAATTCCCATGATTCCTCAGTCTAAATTTAGATAATTCAGCTGCCGACAATTGCCGACTAATAACGACTAATAACGACTGCAAGCCGATCGGCGCACAGTGGAAAAATTGGATTCTGTATTGCGCAGATTTCACATCATACGTCACATGAAGCGTTATAGGCAGGCTGGTGGTGCCATTGCCGTCTACATAGTCTAAGTGATCCTTGCATACTTCTAGTTCATCCACTTCTGATAGTATACATAAAACTACTCCGTAGCAATAAATGCAGCTAAAAATCTGTAAAAATCTGGTACTACATGTAGTCTTTTAAATTCCTTAAGCGTGCGAGCATTTTTTGCGTCGTTTGGAAGCTCGTTCCACATTTTTGACCCTTGGTAGCATAGTGAGTTTATGCCGTATTTTGTAGTATGGCATTTTGGTTGTTCTAAATTTTTTGATCTGCGAAGATTATACGTAGCTGGTTTCATAGTAAACAGATGGTGAAGCTTGATGTAGAGACTTATATATCTCTATAACTAGTAGTCGCTTCCATCTTACTAAAATTGAAGAAACCTTAGCCCTGTCAGTAAGGGATTCATATGACGATGAACTGTCCAGTGACGTCACACTGCCTTAACACATATATTTCAAACTTTGTATGCACTTTCCAATTCTTGATTCAAGCTTAAGGTACATGTATGTATACTTTGAGTTTTAACACAGACTCACTGTTCCAATGTGCATGTTTCACCAAACTCTGGGAGATGGTGATTCGTGAGTGTCAAGTCAATTTGAATGTTGCATTTAATTTCCCAGGTTTTGGAACATGCACATTGGAACAGTGAGTCTGTGTTGAAACTCAAAGTATACATACATGTACCTTAAGCTTGAATCAAGCATTGGAAAGTGCAGACAAAGTTTGAAATATATGTACACTGTATTAAGGCAGTGTGATGTCACTGGACCTAAATGTGATTGCAACAGACCACCATAGAATACCATGCTTTAATTGCAGTTTACTCTGTGGAAAAAAATCGTAAAAAAATACAATAAATATTTTCCGACACTGTTCGCAATGGTCTTTCATTCGATGGAAACTTTACTTGAGGGTTTACGGTCACTTTAACTGGAATTCCGTAGTATTCCACAACATTGGATTATTCTGACACATAGACAGACAGACAGACAGACCAGATCACTGATAGGTTAACTACTTATTACAGCTTGTGCATTTCAAGGTAAGGCATGTAAGGACTGATAGGTAGGATGCAATATTGGCCAAAATAGACAGTAAACACCGCTGTTAGAAGAAGCAGATCGATTGGTTTATCATTCATCTAAAATTTCTCGAGTACAAACTTTCTATCGCTCTCCCAAGTATTTGTCTTGGAGAATCCTGATCGCTCTCCTGAAATATGGAAATGTATTGGAGAGTGATAGTATTGGTGATTGGAGATCAGTGAGCTTATCAATAACTGCTTTACAAACATAGGCACACAGCTACTGAATAATTGTCATTGGGCAATTGTCTACAAACAAGATGTCTGGCAATATGACCACTGGATAAATGAAAATGACCATTGGATAAATGAAAATGACCACTGGATAAATGAAAATGACCACAGACAAAATGACCAGTGGGCAAAAACCCCAGAAAAAAATGACCACTGGACAAAATGACCACTGACAAAATGGCCACTGGACAAAATGACCATGTGCCGACAAATGACCACTAAGAAAATAGCCACCAGACAAAATTTAACTATGTGCAGACAAAATGGCCAATACATGGAATGTGTTGTTGCATCATAAAGCTCAACTGTCATGACTGTAAGACTGTTCTTTGAGTGCGTCTATAGTACAATTAAACCAAGAGTGGACAAGGGATATGAAATGCATTCTCACATTCTGTTTCTCTTTCTTCGGGCAGAACAGGTTGTGACTTGGCTGCTTTTATTGGTTCCCAATAGTTGGGACGATAATATGCAATAAAAGTACCCTCACATGCCTGGTTTTATTGGCGTTCGTGTCAAGTTGGAAGGATGAAGTGATATTGACGTAGAGTCGTATATTGTCGTACCCTATTTCTCTAATGGAAATCAATAGTGCTAGAGAACAGTCCAACGACAAGATGATGTTGTTGTTGTAATCATTATAGCTCAGGTTAATGGGTCCCAATAGACGATATAGAAGTATAACATGTACGTGGTAATTATCATCGTACATTCATAGGGATGTCATTTGAAGGCAGTAATTATCATCGTACATTCATAGGGATGTCATTTGAAGGCAGTAATTATCATCGTACATTCATAGGGATGTCATTTGAAGGCAGTAATTATCATCGTACATTCATAGGGATGTCATTCATAGGGATGTCATTTGAAGGCAGTAATTATCATCGTACATTCATAGGGATGTCATTTGAAGGCAGTAATTATCATCGTACATTCATAGGGATGTCATTTGAAGGCAGTAATTATCATCGTACATTCATAGGGATGTCATTTGAAGGTCATCATTTGATGAAGCAGTAATTATCATCGTACATTCATAGGGATGTCATTTGAAGGCAGTAATTATCATCGTACATTCATAGGGATGTCATTTGAAGGCAGTAATTATCATCGTACATTCATAGGGATGTCATTTGAAGGCAGTAATTATCATCGTACATTCATAGGGATGTCATTTGAAGGCAGTAATTATCATCGTACATTCATAGGGATGTCATTTGAAGGCAGTAATTATCATCGTACATTCATAGGGATGTCATTTGAAGGCAGTAATTATCATCGTACATTCATAGGGATGTCATTTGAAGGCAGTAATTTGGCCCTCTACCACATGTATGTCCGAAAAAAAAATCAGTCGCCTACTTTCCATGTAATTTCTATAAGAAATGAAACATTAACAGGTTAGGGGAATCCGGCTCTCTAAAATGGAGGTAAAAAGGGTCGTTTTCGCTCAATAAATCAGTTTACATAATGAATTCAGCAAAATTATCTTGAGGCGCAAAGTAAATTATCATCTATCTAATTTGCATAATAATAGGCCAAACATCCTTCGTGCTGTTTAAACAACATTGGCTGGTTCTTCACATGGCAAATTAATTTTATGACATGGAACAATAGATAAATCAATGCGCCTGAAATTTTGATGCATTGGTTAAGAAGAAATCAGAAGTTATTGAGCAAAAACGACCTTTTTTTATCTCCTTTTTAGAGAGCGGGATCGCCCTAACCTGATTAAAGCCACTTTGTATGGCTGCCTTCTTCCATGCCTTCCACCTTCCACTTCAAAACTTAGTGACATCCCTTATTCAGGAAATAGTATCGTGTTCTTGGCTGCTTGTAATAGATTAAGAAATGTAACCAGATATTTTTCACTATAATTTCAGAATCTTGATTTATTCATGACTGTTCATTAACTTCAAGCGCACGTGATCAGAATCAGTATTTGACTCTGTATGGAAACAGTCTTGTTCTCCATGGATTTGCACTCGTAGCCAAAATTGGCCTTGCGGTATTATCAGCATCATTTGAGTCTGGGTGCCATCTCAGTGCTGGAATTTAACACTTGGCCGCTTGCCTGGGGCAAGTAAAAATCGGCGTGGGCAAGCACATCATTTATGTCCGCTGCCCGAGTGAGCAAGCAATATTTTCCTGGCAAAAATTACTCACTGAAAAATTTTATCATGGTGGATATCTCCGACGACTAAAACCATCTATATAGAATGTTCTGCTTTTTGTTATCTTGTTTGTCCATGCTTCTTTGTAAACTTGCTTCAAACAAGTTGCCAGACATGTATAGCCGATAAAATTTTATATGGAACTCGCCACATTACAGTCGAATGTAGTGATTTTATTGCATTTATTCATCAATTAGTTTGGTCTGCGAAGCGGTCTGTGCACATGTCATTCAAGTCGGGCACCCGGTTCTCGAAGCTTTCTTTCTGTATGACAAGGGCATCCGACTCACTTGGAATGCATTGTATTCTCCGGGTTTCGTTTTTTTATCGAACACGGTTGTTTCTGACCATATTATTGTAGATTGAAAAATACGAAATATGTTTACCGTTGCTGAGAAACGCTAACTTAAATGCGGTAAAATGGAGCGTTATCTAAATCATACGAAGTCGACGGATCCTCTTCCTGCGAGACCAAAACCTTCATCGTCCACTAGAAATAAGGAGTATGACAATGTCAAACGGAAACAAACTTTCGTGAATAGTTGGACCGTCGATTTCCCGTGGGCTACAGAGGTTGAGATGGATGGACAAAATCTGAGGGCAAGTAAATTCTAATGTGGGCAATCAGTCCTCATGGCAAGTGCCCAGAAAAGTTAAGTTCCAGCACTGTTTCTGTATGTCTGTCTCCGTTTTCTCGTTAACATATCTCAAGTATGACAATGCCAAGTAACACCAAACTTCGGTCTGGGAACAGAATTAGCCTTCCATGTGCATGTATCTGGTCATGGGTTACTGCTACTACATGTATTGGTATGGGGTATTGTCATGTTCTACATGTATATTGCGAGATCAGCCATGTTACTGACTGTTATGATGTGCAAACTAGAAAAGTATGCATTATTGCCAATATTTTGTCTCAAAAAGTTCTCAAGATGTGTTCTCAAGATGTTGACGCAACATTTCTTGTCACACTGTACTAACATCTATATAGCAGCATATATGTGGCCTTTGTACTCTACATGTAACTTGGCAAAAACTGTGTGTTGCATATAACAACACATTTCACTGAGTAATGCATTTCACACATAAAATAGAAAGACTGCTTTCATGTTTGGCATGATATTTCAGTGGGACAGCACTATAAAATGGCAGCATTAGATCTGCTCTGTTACAAGTAGGTACCCCTGCCCCTCCCCCTCCCCTCCCTTCCCTTCCCCGTCGTGATATAGCTGAAAAAATGTTGAAAGCGACGTTAAACCCTATTCACTCACTCACTCACTCATGTTTGGTATCAACTCTGTATCCTGCTTTAATGAGATTATTCGACCCCAGATTAATTCTTTATCATGTTTCAGTGTCAGAAGACATTTTATTACTTACAACCTTGCCGCATTCCGATTTGTCTCAGACTTTATGTTAGTTTACAGGATTTCATTTACATGTAGGCTTGATTCAAAAATTCAAAGCAGAAATTTTTCACACAAAAAAAAGCAAATTTGTATATTGCCCATTTGTTTTTTTTTATATTTTTCATAAATGGTACATATTTTGTTTTAGAAGATGAAAGTCAACCTTGATCTTGGGGCTCAGGTGCTGGGAAATGGCTCTGATAGCATAGAGATCTGAGCATCTAAGGGTCTTTTATTTTTCACAAAAAATAATCTAGGGCTACTATCAAAATTTCTAGATGAAAGCCTGGAATTATGATTCAGTTATCGCCAAATCTCCATAATGCACTGGTCAGTCATTTGGAGATGAAATCTGCACCTCATGTACAGATGTATTCTGATTCACATTTGCTGAGAGGTCATTCGCCATGTTAACTGTGAAAACCAACAGTCTGTTAATCTCACAGATTAAACTGGCCTACATGTACATCATGTATATACTACATATAGGGTCATCCAAAATAGTATAAATTTGTTTCTCATTAAGCATTCAGAAAAAGTTGGGAAAGCTCTAGGAAAGTTCTGATTTTTTCCCCTTTTTTTCATCTTTTCCAAATATCACTGAGTTTGTAAGATACTAAATTGTTTTTGACAAAATTATGTAAAAAAAAAAACAGGGTTCAGTGAAAAATTATCCAAACAAACTTGTTTTAATTGCAAAATTGTATGGGGTTACGAGATACAAAAAATGTATTTTTAACGGCCCTGAAGCATGTGGCTGAACTGAGAAACTCTGCAATACTCATGAGGGAGGATGTTGGAAGTCGTCCCATTTGCTTGCTCAACCAGCAAACACTTTTATGGACTTCATTCATTGGCCTCTTCACTATTCCTGGTGAGATTGATGGCTGTAGACATGTATGCTGAACTGAGGAGACGTACATTATACACTGTACTACAATTAGTCAGACTACCATGATCTTCCGCACCGTTGACTATAATTTGCTGCTCCTACTACTGGATTCTTCTCTGGTGGGGATTGATTACTAAATAACCTGTCAGCCTGGTTAGAGAATACTGCCAAATTTCAAAACTGACCAATCAAAATTGACGTCGGAGAATGTATCGATTCATTGTGAGAGTGAGCGTGGCGAGTCGGTGCGTCCAATAACTGAGTGAACAAATTGCCTCGACCATACTGACCACTTGACCATTCAGATTTGGTGGCCACTCTATCAGAACAATTTGAATGATGGCCTATATAATCACTTACTCCCACAGCTCCTCCACCTTCTCCCATCTCAGATACTGTGCTGATCAATTTCACCAGCTGGAGGAAATGTCAGTATTAACATGCATGGGTTCTTCGTTCATTTATTATTCAGAAATATAGTCAGCTGTTCAGCATGTTTTTGTTGAGTAAGTCTTGTTCAGTCAGTCATCAAGACACCATTGTGGCAAATATATCTACTTGGGGCAGTCAGGGGATTTCTATGTACAAATAATCAATTAGGGAGCTTCTTGAAATTAGGGCAGAAGTTCCTTGATAGGAATGGCATAGGCTGGTTATCCAAATGGGATACACAATGCTCAGTTTGATGTTCTGATCTGGATGGATTAGAGGTCCAATTGGAATGGCATATATGTCATTTCCCTCATGAATGCCATTTCATGTTATGGCATAAGCTATCCTTTGTCTGCCAAGTTCCAAAAAGTATGACACGGAGTTCCTAGGAGTTCCAACTCAGCACACCATGCCTCTCTGATTGGAATGCCTTATGCCAGTTCCTAGCATGCCCTAATTTTAAGAAGCAGGGTTATTCATAATAGGAATTAGGAAATAGGCACTTTAATTAGTATAATGCAGGGCCTAATCCAGAATTAAAGAGCCAAGAAGGGCAGACAAGGTCGTGGGTGACGTGGTGGGTTTTGGGGGGGAGTGCAAAATGGTGCTCCCTGAAAGCATGCTGAAACTGGTCTTCTAGTTCCAGCAAAGTTAGACAGTCATTCAGAGCTACATGTAAAATTGAAATTGTTTTTACAGCAAGGGCACTGCATACATGTTCATGTACCAGCAGCAGAATATGGAACTACATGATAAAAATTTATAAGACAAAATTGTTTTTACCTCCGTCGATCAGACGGAGGTCTAGGAATGCAACGTGAAATCTCCCGCCAAATAATTGTCATATGGGGAACCCACGATTCATGTGATTTCCAACAGGGTTTACTGTTGTTCCCGACGAAATTTTTACTTCCTGTTTGGACACAATTGAAATAATGGGGTTCCCCATTGCAATGCATTTCAATGGGCCTTGCTTCTGTAGTCGGGTTCCACCGGGAGATTTAACATGGCGGCCCTCCAGCTTGTAGAGAAGGACAATGCGATTTTTTGCCGTTTTTCTGGTAAGTTTATTGTCGCCATTTGATGTCATTACAACTCAATGATTCATAGTATACCACCCGTAATTTCTATATATCGTAAAGTATTTATCCTGGCTTTGGCAGTTGAATAATGGTTTGATTTTGCAGAAGCACCAAATTGATCTACCTGCGTGAGTCTGTAAACTTATTTAATAAAGCTGATAAATAATATACTTTTCTTTTCATTTATCCTTAGTTTAGTGACATCCACATTGTGTGCTGTGACACTTGTTGATGAAGAATAATTTGCTTGTTAAAACCTGATAATATTCTGAAAACTTCTTCTGAATTGTAGCTGAAACAAAGGAGTTTCTACATTCCACATGTAGGCCTACATTATTGAGATTTTTGACTGATAGCATGGATGGAACCTTTTTTTTAGTTTTAAGCCCTGGACATACCACTGGGCATTTATTTGCCATACGATCACATTTCACATGCTTTGTTCAGCCCCTTGATCTGGAACCAAACAGAGAGTATCACTTGATGAATAAGGAGATCATGATTCATTTGGCACGGTAAAACCTGAAATGTACATGTATTATCTGATATATACATTTCAGGTTTTACCGATGCCAAATGACTTGAACAGAAGACAATTAGACAAAAAGAAAATCAATAAATATATCAATAAATAATAAATTACATAGAAAATTTTCTTGTCTTTGCAAGGGGGACATCAGACACACTGACAACACAGACCATTCATTCAAATTTCGCCTTCCATTGGGGAGGCAGAAATATTCCTCAAACATAGTATACATATTCTCTTTTGTGATCTCATTTTCGTTTGTCAAAATATTGCTCCATAGAGGAGTTACTGATATAAACAACCCTATTCTATATTATGATATACTGGATTATTATCATGCTCATGCCACTAACATGAACTCCAATCCAACCAGTGGTCAAGATCCATCATCGTTCTTCAGAATTCATATTGTTGATCACTCATAGATTGGATTAAGTTCTCATAGTACTCAGTTCTCATTTCATACTTTTGCAAATTCTTGTAACATGGTCAGGTTCCAGTTCTATTAAGTACATGTATGAAAGGTGCGAACCGGTATGATGGATTTCATCTTGTTGTGTACATGTATGACGAAAGAATGAAATATAATGAAGGCCATAAACATTTTCAATGAAGTGAGTCTTGATATTAAATATGTATACAATTGATTCCAACTTGCAGGTCATGGATTCAGCACTTCTGATATCAGATGCAATAGGACTGTTACACAATGGATGTAAAACCAAAACAGACTATTGATTGGTTCAGCTGTGTCAGAAAGGTGTGGAATGACAGAGGTGGTGAAAATCAGAGCCAGTGATTGGCCACAACCCCCCTCCCATATTGGATATCAGCTGATTCCTCAGGAAATAAACATTACGCATGTAATGACCACCGGCAGAGTGATACATGTGTCAATCGGTCAGACATTTTCAAGGATGCCCAGTTCTAACTTAAAACAACCATGCCGGACTTCATTCCTCCTCTCAGAATAATTGGATCTAACTTTTGCAAAACCTGCAGCTCCCAATAGCTCCTGGATCTAGACCACATAAATGAAGGGATCTAGTTTATCGGTGCTATGGCATAAATATCATGTAGAATGGGATTGTGTGGATAATATCAGATTCATGAAAGTTGAAGTCCTGCAGCATGCTCCACAAATATCTTTTTTTTTTTTACAAAATTATCTCCCTTGACCAGGTGAGGACTTGAATGTGTCTGAAATGATTTAGCTTCTAGAAACAAAGACTTCATTTCCTGAGTAGCGGTAAAAACCGAACATATTTTGATTATTTTATTCAAATTTCAATTCCACTTCTGGTATATGTACATGTATAAAATACATACAGAATGAACTGCATACAGAATAACACAAAGAACAGGTATATGTATCTCATTACATTCTTAACCAAAGATCAATACCTGGGTGATATTACAACAATACCATGGTGTTATATATTGTTATGATTGGCTTAACTTTAGCTGCTGAAGATATTTCTAATTTGAGGGTAATGGGCAATCATACTAAATTTATTTTCATAACTTCATTTATTTTCACAATAAGCAACATAATCGAGATTAGCAAGTGAAGTTTTACAACATAATATAATATGCATCATGGGTCTCCTTCAGTTTAGTGTAGACATATATACCCTTGAATATCTGTTACCATGATTCAGTCATAATATTGTCTGTATTATATTGATGTCGACAAGGAATATACATAATTATTTGATAGTATTATTAATTGTATGTTGTTTATGATTAACATGAACTTTTTATTCGCTGGAATCCAGCCATTTGTTCCATATGGGCAATATTCTCATCAGCCATCACCATTCAATATGAATGTGATACATGTACAAGTCCATGGTAATTGATACATTATGGTGAAGGTGACCTGTAACACCAGTACACAAAATTATTTCGAGCTCATTGAATCATCATCACATGATGCTGAGACAGATCAGAACGAAGTGTCGGTAAAATCATATGTGTTTTGTAGAGGATTCTGTCAATGAGGATGCTATACTGTACACATACAAAATATGAAGTGTTGATGTGTAGGGCCTATAGCATAAAATCACAAGCAAGTTGGTAAAACTAGGCACACAGGGTCTCATTTCTGCTGCTAACGTGTTGATTTGGGTGGGGGGCGTCCTCTCAGGGGGAGGTGTGGGTGGGAAGGGGCCTAATGTCTCGAGCAGTATTCCAGGTTTTCTATCAATATACTCTATTCCATACCCCAATATTTCAAGCACGTGAAATCAAAGAAGAATTATTTGCGGGGATTGTGACTTCCACATCCCTAGCTGGACATGCTACATGTAGTGGGGAACCCTCAATCTCAGGTTAATTACCATTGGTGAAGTTAACGTCCAACAAATGCAAAATTGAGCTTGGCATCCGGCCCTATGTTATTCAGTGATGTATTCCCCTACTGACCCTGTTGCCTCGACGGAGGTCTTTGCGCTCATCCAGCGCTTGTTTCTTCATAACCACACTACATGTACATGTGGGAAAACAAAACATGGAAATACATGAAGTGTAACCAAATAATTAATGCGAAGTTCAGTCTTTCCGACATGTACATGACAAATACAATAGGGGACTGACTACATGTACCATGTCTAATACTAGACTACCTGAATCTGATAGTTGGATCATTAGTTTGCCTGATTAGTTCAGTAATTAATTGACGAGCTTTATCACCTGTGCCTGTAATAACGAAGCCGATAGATTTGACTGCTGTGCTACATGTAGTATTTATCCTGCTTTAACCGATCAGATGAGTATGTAATACTCTGACCAGGGTAGTTCTGACTGATCAGGGTCACATGTACATGTATGTTGCTGCCCACCAGTATCGATTGTTGACTCTACCCTTGCACGGTTCTGTATAAATAAAATTTCCCCAGTTGGAGCTTATAATTGCATGATCTACTCGTATGACCAGTACCTGCCCAAACAACTTGTGGAATTGAGATTTTAAGCTATTCCCGTATCCCCCCAAAAAATATTCATGTCAAATATTCATGGGGGGGGGAAGTGAACTTTTCTCTGCTGCTCCGAAACGACAAAACCGAGGAGGCTGAAACTGGATGACTTTAAAGCTTATCTTATTGGGGTCATTTTGAGCCTATTTTCATATACCCCCGGGCAGAGGATCATGGGTAAATTCAAAATGGCTGCCATGTGGTATCCGCGAAAGTCATGTTTTTCAATCTTTCCGCTCCATTTCTTCACATTTTCCTTGCCTAAAAGGTATTGAAAGTATTTTATTTATGCAAAACTAATTATTCTATATTTTATTAGATTTTTTTCGAGAGAAAAATCGGAAAAATGAAAATTTCGAAAAATCGACCCCAAAAAGGCCGAAAAATGGCTTCCGAGAAGATGACGTCACTGTGACGTCATCATGGCGGCCATCTTGGATTTTTTTACATTTCCCGGTAGAGCTTGAACCCAAGATACTGTGTGGTAAGTTTCATCGCTCTAGCCTTAGTGGTAGAGAAAATATATAGGGGCCCCCCCCCCCACCCCGGGCTGCGATAAACCCCAAATCGCCCAGGCCAGATAGGGTTAAAAGAAACATCACGGTCGACATATTATGACCTCTCATTATCGAACGTTATGGGCATGTAATATGGAGACTCTAATTTATGAAAATGTCCGTTTTTCTGAACTGACCTGCACAAACTATTTGAAAGTGGTCAGTTTTTCATGACTGCTACAATGTATATTCACTTCCAGTCACAAATACTTGGGGAACTTACATGACTGATTCAATTTTGTCCTTGAATTTGGGGTGATCAAATATTAATAGGGTGATTGATATTTTAGAAGATTTACTGTATTTATGTGGTATTTAGTAACCATGGTAATGGCATGAACATGTCTAGTATTGGGACCATATCCAGCATCAGTCAGGATAACTTACAGAAGTTATAAACATGAACATGTCTAGTATTGGGACCATATCCAGCATCAGTCAGGATAACTTACACAAGTTATAAACATGAACATGTCTAGTATTGGGACCATATCCAGTATCAGTCAGGATAACTTACACAAGTTATAAACATGAACATATCTAGTATTGGGACCATATCCAGCATCAGTCAGGATAACTTACACAAGTTATAAACATGAACATGTCTAGTATTGGGACCATATCCAGCATCAGTCAGGATAACTTACACAAGTTATAAACATGAACATATCTAGTATTGGGACCATAGCCAGCATCAGTCAGGATAACTTACACAAGTTATAAACATGAACATGTCTAGTATTGGGACCATATCCAGCATCAGTCAGGATAACTTACACAAGTTATAAACATGAACATGTCTAGTATTGGGACCATATCCAGTATCAGTCAGGATAACTTACACAAGTTATAAACATGAACATGTCTAGTATTGGGACCATATCCAGCATCAGTCAGGATAACTTACAGAAGTTATAAACATGAACATGTCTAGTATTGGGACCATATCCAGCATCAGTCAGGATAACTTACAGAAGTTATAAACATGAACATGTCTAGTATTGGGACCATATCCAGCATCAGTCAGGATAACTTACACAAGTTATAAACATGAACATGTCTAGTATTGGGACCATATCCAGCATCAGTCAGGATAACTTACACAAGTTATTATATCAAAATTTTCACTGTTGTGGGGCTCTCGGAGATTGACCTGGGATGTCATTGTGTACACCCCAGATCATTGTAAACATGTAAAGGCCTCAGCTCCTCAGACAGCTAAATTGTCATACATGTACATAAGAGGTGACCAGGGCTCCCACTGAGTTCCCGGGTGTAAAATGAAATAGGACCATACCCTTGGGCTCTCCAGATGTGAAAAGCACAGAATCCAACTGTCTGATAGATTGGTGAAGGTGACATCATACTCACTCACTCAAACTTCAAGTATAACCGTGGCATTTGTGTAAGTTAATGCCAAATTTAAAATAACGATGTGAATAACAAAACATAATGAAGTTTTCCCCAAACACTTCACTCGTATCATATCTCGGAGGATTCAAAGACAGATTACTATTGCGCTGCCTCTTTTGACGTCAGAGATGACGTTAACGACATCATATTTCAAACGTCCTGCACCGTCTGTGGGACGTCGTGGTAATGCAGCAAATTGAACAGTTTTGTAACAATGTTGTGTTGTGATGTGGTTTATCGTTCAATAATAACATCACAAGTTCCGACATGCTTGTGGCGCTGTGCACTATAATAACATTAATAACACTGAAACTGTTAAAAATTAAAGTTATAAAACAAGAAAAAAGGAAAACTCCTATAATTTGGAAGATTATCTTGGATATGACGTAAACTTGCCAAAGTACCACAGTTACACTTTAAAATGACAAAACAAGGGTAGGGTCAGTACCGGTATATTGCATCTTCTTGTCAGCACACTAGTACCTTCCAATATGTAATACAGGCCAGCTGAATAACGAACAGAGATAAATCTCAATATTTAACCTATAGTATTGTCACA
The DNA here is from genome assembly GCA_036873755.1 of Hanleya hanleyi. Taxonomy (NCBI): domain Eukaryota; kingdom Metazoa; phylum Mollusca; class Polyplacophora; order Lepidopleurida; family Hanleyidae; genus Hanleya; species Hanleya hanleyi. Next base: position 38,897 of record JAVTVY010015143.1, on the reverse strand, counting down.
TATACACAGCACACATTGTGTTGGTGACAAGCAGACTACCCTATTTCTTCTAATTTTTCGAAAATAGAAGCAGAAAGAAACAACCGTTATGTCAACTGAGGCTAAATACTATGGCATGGATACGTTATTTATCCCAAGAACTGACGTGAAAAGATACCCAGTGAAATTTGTAGAATGTTTAGCAGAATTTCTCCCCACAGAGGTTTTGCTGTCTGAATAATTCGAATAAATAGGGTAGGTGGGTGTTGGGCTGAGTTGTTATTGGACTCGGTGATCGTCGGACTGTACGTAATTAACACGGAGCAGTGATTATTCTCACCGCTTCTGCCTTGTTTGCTGACACCCCGCCTTAACTCGCCGTCAATCTCCCCATCAATCGGATCGCGATGGATCGTAGCTTCACTGCCTCGGTTTGCAGCTCATTCAACCCTGTAATAAATCATTTAGACGGCTCCAATCTTCAGCTTATGTACTTGTTTCATCGAATCGGTGACTATCATATTGACTTTTTTTGTCAATACCGCGAGGGGCTTCTCTGATGAGGAAGACGATTTCGAACACGTTCCCCAGAATTGGATCATGTGGTGATACCTTGCCTGAGAGACTCTGTCCAATTCAAGCAAGTTGAGTTCGTGTATGGAATATCTATTGCCGTGATTACATATGCCTTGTTATGCATGTACATGTGTACCTGAAAACTGTATTAACTCTAAATTTACATATGGACCTAAAAACTGTATTAACTCTAAATTTCCCAAGACATGTTGAATCTATTGATAAGTGGATTGATACATTGTATGCTGTGCTTTAAAGTTCAAACATTGGTAAATCGACCATACCCGATTTAACTGATGAACATTTACTAAGAAAGGGACCAGCCCCAATGAGTGTGCCATGCCATGAAGATCTCACAGTGAAACATAATCTGATCGACTGCATAGATTTTAAGATTGTAAGAGATTCTTTTTATAAAGCAGCTATACTTTAGAAGATCTTTTTAGTCGGGTAAAAGAATACTGTATTTAGGTTTTTTGAGGGAAATTGGTTTCTTTTATAAGCTTAAATATATGTACATGTTTTTGGTGTGTTGTGCTGATCACTTGTGGATTGCTGGGTTGTTGACTTGTTTTTGATGGAAAACTTAGAATTTTGTTTAATCGTCACTATATAGCTGAAATATTGCTGAACGCGACGTTAAACTTAATTCTCTCTCCCAAACACTGGTGTACATGTATGCTGTTGTCAATGTAGGTTTGGAAGTTTAAGTAATACATGTAGTTAGAAGTTGCAATGAATCAGTAGAAACTTGTCATCCATTAATTTATGTACATGTAAGAGCAATTTCAATCCGCCCGTACTGTACTAACCCTTACTGTACTAACCCTTACTGTACTAACCCTTACTGTACTAACCTGTACTGTACTAACCCTTACTGTACTAACCCTTACTGTACTAACCCTTACTGTACTAACCTGTACTGTACTAACCCGTACTGTACTAACCCTTACTGTACTAACCCTTACTGTACTAACCCTTACTGTACTAACCCGTACTGTACTAACCCTTACTGTATACTAACCCTTACTGTACTAACCCTTACTGTACTAACCCGTACTGTACTAACCCTTACTGTACTAACCCTTACTGTACTAACCCTTACTGTACTACTAACCCTTACTGTACTAACCCTTACTTTACTGTACTAACCCTTACTGTACTAACCCTTACTGTACTAACCCGTACTGTACTAACCCTTTGAACTTGACTCCACAAACATACATGTTGTATAATGTGGGGTTAATAAAGGTTATAGCCCAGCCATGATGAGACAACGAGGGTTATTACGTACTGTTTTTCTTACAAATTTTGTAAAGCGCCCATCATCAGAAACCCAGAGGCCCCAGACATGTCACTCAAAGAATCTCTTTGATCAGACCCTTTCATCTTCTCATGTAGAGCTCGCGCGGTCTCTCGCCGTAACAGGTTACGACATGGTTATTGTAAAGGTGTGTGCAGAGATAACCTCAGAAATTGCTCTCGGCATTCTTGCCTTGATGGTGTGGAACTTTGTGTTGATAGCTCTGGTTCTCAACTTTACATTGTCAGTGTTCATCAGCCAGGAGATTCTATAAGGTCATGCTAGGATAGTAAAGCCTCTCACCATATTAAAAATGGTGATAAAGATTTCCCAGAATTTCCATCATGTCATCCTTTAGCAGCATACATAATAAGATTTTAAAAGTGCTCGCTTTTACAATGTAGTCTCAGTGCTTGACCAGAGCATTTCCCTTTGCATCAAGTGCATGGCAATTTTTGGAATTGACTGTCAATTTATTCTCTAACAGACTGGAGGTTACATTGCCTGACTGTCGACCTGCCTATTTTGAGCCACCTTAACTCTGATAAATACATGTACATGAAACATTTGATAATGGGTAAATTCTTAATTATTTTGCATGAATTGAGCCTCTTTTGAGTTTGGGCTTCTACTGAAATATTTAAAGCGATAGTAGCAGGATTTTAATAGTTTGGGTAAACTGAACCTCAGCATCACCTGCAACAGTTGCCAAATTAGGCTTTTCAAATTTGGTCTAGTGAATAAGATGAAAATGAGAAATGACCAAGATAATGTCGGATAACATGATGAGGTGTCTATGATGAGCCGTCACAGTGCCTTAAAAGTTCTAAACTAGTGTATGACTTCGCAAAGCATCGCACCCAATGCCAATGTGTGTTTTGTGACATCATCTCAGGCACTGGAGTCGAGTGTTTCAGAGAATCTCAGAAATTTGATTTTAATGCCCGTGATATTAAACGAGAGATCCTGAAGGATCTCGGCGCCCACCATTGTCCGATAACTGTAAGCTAATGACAAGAGGATCTTTTTGTTCATTGTTACTAAGAATAAACGATTGATTTGTAATTTTGTTTACAGAATTTCGAATCTGAGCGAAAAAGATCGAAAAAGGGACACTGGAAAACACCAAGATATCATCTTTCTAAGTTTCAGGAGTTTCAAGATTTCTAGAAACTGTACCTATGTCGGTTGTTATAACAAGAGAAAAGTGCAAAGTTAATATGAATGTGAATGTCCGGAGGATCCTTCGTCTTCGTTTTGTAGTATTTTTTTGCACATCTCATCATTGGGTACTGGAAGCGAAGACAAATCGCTTTGACACTTTGGCATGAGCTATGAAACATACCTAAGATTTAAAAATTAGGAACGAATGCTAATTCTGTTCTGTTTACTGGGCTAGTTTGAGATATCTATTTTAAGATACCATGATCGAAAATAGTAAGATGGTACAATACTTAATACTGAAGGAATCCGCGCAGTAATGTTGAAACTTTGAAAGTGTCTGAATCCTGATTATCTCCCTTGGATCGAAACATGCAGTAGTCTACAGTTGTCGAGTTGTGACGTTGTGTCACAAGAGTGACGTCCCTTCATGTAGCCGACCTGTCGGCAGATGAAACGGTGGGGCAGTTCACTTGCAACTGCATGAACTAAAGAAAACTGATTTAAAATTTGAAGAAATACATTTTAATTCCGAAGTATTTGAACTCCTTGATATGGAAGGTGAAGGTATGGATATCCTCTAAATTCAATATATAGAATATGCCCACCGTTTGATCCGCTGACTCTTGTGATGCAACGTCACAACCTGGGAATACCGTATTAATTTGAAGCGTAGCTTGGATTTTCAAATCGGACCAAAACAGGTATCTTGCACAACTAGGCCCCATGTGGGACCTGTGTACCAAATTTCAGAAAGGTCCATGGAGTAGTTCCTGAGAATTTGCGATAACAATTTTTCAAGGCGAAATTCAAGATGGCCACCTGACGGCCATATTGGAATTTCGAATCGGACCAAAAAAGGTATCTTGCACAACTGGACCACAAGGGCAACCTGTGTATCAAATTTGAGGAAGATCCATGCAGTACTTCTTGAGAAATCACGATAACAAAGTTTCATGGGGAAATCCAAGATGGGCGCCTGGTGGCCATATTGGGTTTTCGAATCGGACCGGAAAAGGTATTTTGCACAACTTGACCCCAAGGGGAACCTATGTACCAAATTTGAGAAAGATCCATGGAGTACTTCCTGAGAAATGATGATAACAAAGTTGCATGGGGAAATCCAAGATGACCGCCTGGTGGCCATATTGGATTTTCGAATCTGACCAAAAAGGTATCTTGCACAACTAGACCACAAGGGGAACCTGTGTTCCAAATTTGGCAAAGATCCATGCAGTAGTTCCTGAGAAATCGCAATAACAAAGTTTCATGGGAAATCCAAGATGGCCGCCTGATGGACATATATTGGATTTTGGAATCGGACCAGAAAAGGTATGTTGCACAACTGGACCATAAGGGGAAGCTGTGTACCAAATTTGAGAAAGGTCCATGCAGTACTTCTTGAGAAATCACGATAACAAAGTTTCATGGGGAAATCTAAGATGGCCGCCTGGTGGCCATATTGGATTTTCGATTCGGACCGAAAAAGGTATGTTGCACAACTAGACCCTAAGGGGAACCTGTTTACCAAATTTGAGATCCATGTAGTAGTTCCGGAGCAATCGCAATAAAATTTCATGGGGAAATCCAAGATGGCCGCCTCGTGGCCATATTGGATTTTCGAATCGGGCCAGACAAGGTATCTTGCACAACTAGATCCCAAGGGGAACCCGTGTACCTAATTTGAGAAAGATCCATGCAGTAGTTCCGGAGAAATCGCGATAACAAGATTTCATGGGGAAATCCAAGAATTGTTTACCGACGGACTGACGGACGTCGACGGACCACGGACGAAAAGCGATTTGAACAAATAGTCACGGAAAAATATTCTCCACAGTTGATCTCAACTTCTAATAACTTTTATCAAAATATGTTACATGCTCAATATTATTTAAATGGCGTTTCTACATGTACCTTTTTAATGAGAACCCTGGAGTATTTGGAAAGTATTTTATTTCACAAACATGGAGTTGTTATATTTGGTTTAACAAGAAGTTGTACAGCCATTGACAATACATGTACCCTGTAGCTGTCATAAAGCTTGTACCCTTAATATACATGTACATGTACATATTCCACCTGGGAACTTCTCTTCAAAAAGAACTTTCAGCTCCTGAATTTTACATACATATTTAATCCCCTTTCACGATGTGCAAATGTGTACTCGACTGAAAACCACTTTTCCAGTCCTGCACACAGAACTGTTCCCAAAGACTGCTAACACCTATTTTCAGAAGGCTGAGATTCAATTTGATTTTCAATTAAGCATTAAGGCATGAATATTTTTTTGGGCTGGCTTCCGGCAGAGCTTTGGAGAGCATCATGTGATGGGTTCTCTTTGTTAGTGAGAACACTTCCCGTCTCTCCCCGAGGAAACTCTAGGCACTGGGAGGAATGCAATTTGTCCAATCAATTGAAGAGAATTTCTTCTTCAACGATCCTTTATATGGTCTCGTATTTGATTTTTTTTGTGGTACATGTTGATTTTTGCCATTTATTGTATCAACATAATGTTGAACAGTTTGTGGTGTTCTAGACATGTATATACGTACATTGTACAAGTACATGTACAGTAATGACCAACATTGAGCAAAATGGAAAACAATTTTATTTTCATGATTTTGTGAGAATTTCTATCTATTTCGTGGCAATTGAATTGCAAGTACATGGTCAATTCCATGCTACTTGGGACATGAAGCCAAAAAATAAAATCTTGAGAATGTGCCACAATGAGATTGTTTTATAATGGTGATACAGTATAGGGGTAAAATCTAAAAATTCATTAAGATTGCTGCAGAATTTTCCAACCTGGGGCATTTTGAAGTTCCAGGATCAAATTTTCTTATTTTTGCTTTCAATTATCTCACAAAATTGATTAGATTTTATTACCATTGTTTAGCTGCAGAATGGAGGATTTCTTTTTTTAGTTACATTAGTGGTTAATGGTGTCTTGAAAAATCATAAAAAAAATTCAGCAGGTATTTGTAAATATTGTCACACGTTGTAAATTTTGCATGGAGTCACAGTTATGTAACGCGAGTGACGATAAATGCTACTTTTTCTTTTATTAGACAAAAAACTTCAAGTTCAATTGAGCTACTTCTATCACTGCTTCTGTCAGTTGTCGTGAACATATGACCATAGTTTTGAGTTTCTACACCATGTGACTTCTTCCAGCGGTAGCGCCAAATCTAGTAACGCGAGTGACAATGTAACGCGAGTGACGGAGTGTAACGTGAGTGACGCTATCTGGTGGAAGTTACTATTTTCAAATTCCAATTTTTATTAAGTCGTGACATGCTGGATAAGGTGTGACAGAAATATAAATACTTTAAACCTGTGATTATATAAATGCCAAAGAAAAATACCCAGAATTATTGTGATCCTGCTCACACTGCATGTGCTTCCTGTCATCTGCTATTTGGCATCTGAATTGTATCCAACTTTGAATTGTGTGGTCCACCCTTTCACTCAACTAAATTCCATGGAATTCTTCAGGCATAGTTGCAAACATAGCTGAACATTCATTAGGGTTAGTTAATAGGCCAGCATTTTAGCAGAGTTCATTTAGACCAAGGAACATATCTCGGAATTTTGGCAATTCCTTCACCTGTTCGTTATTTTATATTTCATGGTTGGCCAACTGATATTAGTGAGTTTATATGCAGTTGCATTGTAATTGAATTAACTAGGAGTTATACCAATTTATAATATCTGTATTACTAGCTGGGTGATATTGCAACTGCATTCCTCTTTTATAATATTGAAAGTTTTCCAAACATATGCTTTCTCAATATAAATACGTACATTTTATGTTTTCTTTTCTCTAGTTTTTCATTTTTTAAAATCTAATAGTACTCTATTCTCATAGTTTAAATTTTCTGTTAAAATGACAACATGTACCTTAATTTATTTTTGAAAAAAATAAATGTTTTATTTATTTGACATAATTCTCTGGTTTATATTTTCGATTTCAAGAATACCTTTTGGAATTACTTTTAATTATTTATCAAACGATATTCATCATGGGAGGTCTTTTTCAGTCCAGACTCATCTGGAATTCGAGTTTGATGCTCTGACTGGTCATTTAGGTCTTGGAATGTGGCGTCTCATGTTCAAATGTTAGCAGTGTTGTGATCTTCAATGTCTCACGTAAAACAATTTGTTTTACACCCTCACTATTACAATTCAAAGTGCTCCCTGGAAGCAACATCAAGTGAGTCTCTTCACTGCACTAATTGACTAAAGGGACTATGCATGTGTGAAAATAATTTAGTGGTTCAGGCTGGGAGACGATTCTTGAAAAATAATCTGCAGTTGGGACGATACTATGACGTCACAGGTGTCGTTAAATGACTCGGATATTGGTACTCTCCATGTGAAGGATTGGTGTCTGGTGAAGTATGACCAAGATGTGTACCCTGGTGAAATACTCAGTATCATCGAGAACGAGTATTTCATATCCGTGATGATCCGTACAGGAGCCGGCAATACGTGGAAGTTGCCTACACCCTGTGATTCTTTTTATTACCACCGGGAACAAATTGTTAGAAAGTTAGATGGCCCAGTTCTTTCAAACAGTTGCTCGTCTTTCACATTTCCAGAACTTCCTTAAGCAGGAAGCAGTATGTCCTTTTCTGAGATGAACATAAAGTGTACACAGTTCTGTTCAGTTATACTGTATCTGAGATCTGTTTTTATGGCACAACATAATTTTATGTTTTGTGGTGTTTAATGTTCACTAACATTCAAACTTTGGTATCCTCAACTGAGAGGTAACGCGAGTGACGTAACGCGAGTGACGAGACATTGAAGTTATTCGAGCAAGCTGTTACACATTGGAACAACTTATTGGATTCCTAATTGCATTGTTATTTCAAGAGGTCTACAGGGTACTAACAGATCCACTAAATTGTCATCTGTGTGTAAAGGCTTGAGCTTAATTCAAGAATGAAGTTATGGCTAAAATTTCCATGTCCTTTTTGCTGTAACGCGAGTGACGAGTACGCAAATTGGAATTAAATAAAAGTTTTAAAAGCAATTACAGCACTTTAAATTTGTATGAATACTTTGGGGCCTAGGTTGTCTTTATGCATTATGTGTGCATGTATACTTTCTTTGTTGGAGGCAGGTGGGGTATAATATAACCAAAATGGTGCAAAAATGTAACGCGAGTGACGTGGAATTGACCACATGTATTTCCTAATACCTGCTCGCATTCTAAAGTTGCATGAAAAAAATGCAACAAAGTGGCGCCAATTATTGAAGCCCAAACACTTAAGAAAGTCACCATATTAATGGTACCAGTACCTGTAGTTTGAACTGGCAGAATCAGCTACTGTCGTGATTCTTTGATGTGTTACCAATTACATTTTGCTACGTTATCGCTTTTATATAGCAAACTACATGTATAAGTCAATTGTAGCACTGAACACACTTAAGGTTTGCTTCTCAACGGGAATCCAGGAATGTGATTCCCGCCCGCACTCCTGCAAAATAATTTGCAGGAATCCGACAGATTTTCATGAAATCTCACCCATCTGTATATAGAAATTATAGCTTTAGATTCCCGTGGAGTTGGATTGCAAGAATCTGTTTGGATTCTGATAAATTTCGATGAAAAACAAGGCTGTGATAAACCCTCCAATCATTCATGAAAAGTCTAAGTAAATTTACCCAAAATATGTGAGGGGATCAGATACAGAAGAAAATTGATAAAATGATGCAAAAAACCAGACATGTAGAAGTATGTAGTTTATCTTACATGTAATAGGAAGGGATCAGACAAATGGTAACTTGGGGACTGGTGGTTACTGGTTGGTGGGTACACATGGGTCGAAATGTTCAAAATAATTTACCTGTCACACGAGAAATTATATATATTTAGAAGGTATTTTAATACAGCAATTGATTGAATGTCACCCACTATATTCTCACTGATTGAATTTTAATACAGTAGTTGGCTTATTGGAAGATTTACCTCCCTTGGAATATTGTAGGTGTGCAATATATGTCAAATGAAGCAGATTGTGATGGATCATGTCTTAAATCGATAACAACAAAATTGCTCCTGAAATGACGGGGGAGCGGGAAAGGTGGTCGGCTAATAATTCGTACTTGGCACCGTTACGACATGGTGATTTAGCCGGTCTGATGGCACGCGTAATCGCTTCAGTACGATTACTGTCCGATTACTGTCTGAACTCCAGGATTGATAACACACATCAGGAAAAACAGATTACTACCCCGTCGCTTCAATGTAGACTGAAATTATAGCTTGTTAGACTTTCTGCATAATCATGATAACAAAGATGATAGATGAAGAACTTGTACAGGTACACAAGTCCCCACCATGACAAATACTTGGCCTATCATTTGGCAAATTAGAAAGTTGGCAATTTATTATTTTACTGCTATTTGATGGGGATATTTATCTGTTTGTGCCTATTTGTATCTATTTTGTAGCCCTTGTTTACATCATATGGCTAATATTCTTTAGTTAATTACTGAAAATTAATTGTGAGGGCCTCGATACTGGAAGTTTCCTGCTCCAAGGTGCCTAGATAGTGGAATAAAGGGGATAAAACCCTATAAGGAGAAATCTTCTCAGTCTATGTATCCTGTAACCAGCCCCCTCTTTCTGAATTTCCGAGAAATATTGGCGGAAAAGCCCGTAAAAATACGATTCCTCATATTTGGACAAATTTCTGACCATGGACATCAGGCCAGAAATCTCGGACATCAGAACGGAAACCTCGGAATTTGATGCAGAAAACTCGGAAAACTGAAGAAAAGTATGGAAACCTTTGAAACTTCAGAATTTGTTTTCGGAAACCTCACACATTGGTGCAGAAGTCTGTGGAAACCTCCATTATCTGTGTGGAAAGCAAGTAGAGGTTATAATTTATAACTTTTTCAAAGGGGATTTACACCCGAAAATCTGATTAATCAATTTTTCCCACTCTTTGTCAACTTTTTGGCAATTTCTTCTTAATGGCTTTGAGTATGGTCATGGAAATTCACTCACTTTTCAATCTAGATTTGAGAAAGATATCACAAGAAAAAAAAATTCACATTCACATTTATTAAGTATGTAATTTTAGTCAATGGGACTTGTCAATCGGGCTTAACCCAGTTAAGAATAAGAACATCAAATGCAGCGTCAAATTGATCTACAAATGTCAAATAATAAGCTTACAACCGGAGTGATATTAGCCAATATAAAGTCAAATTCATCTGAGAAATACAGGAATATGAAATGAAAAATTAATATTGAAAATGATTTGGTTAATATTTTCACCTGTAGTACTATACATAGGAGAAAAAATAGTGATCCAGTACTATTGTTTGACACATGTGCATGTAGATCAATTTCATATTGCATTTGGGGTTCTTATACTTTACCAAAACTGAGTTTTGAGGGTGATTGATGTATGTAAAAATGATATTTTTTTTCATTTTTTCTTTATCAGTATCTTTCTCATGTCTAGATTTTTCATTACCACACCCCAAGCCATTGAGAAGAATCACCAAAGACTGACAAGAGGTGGGAAATTTGATTAATCAGATTTTCAGGTATAAATCCACCTTAATTAGTTCCCAGACTGATAAGCTTAATGCATTTTTAGTTCTTTCATATATCTCCACTTTTGGGCTCTCCGGATGTCAAAAGCACAGAATCCAAATGTCGTTATAACTGAAAGATTGTTGACATTAAATCATATTCACTCACTCAAACTTAAAATAAAAAAAACAAGGGTAGGGGCAATATTACATGGCATCAGCTGAATAATGGACAGAGATAAATCGCAATAATGAACCTTTAGTATGTCACATATACACAGCACCCCTGGTGTTGGTGACAAACATACTACCCTATTTCTTCTAATTTTTCGAAAATAGAAGCAGAAAAAAACAATCTTTCAACTGAGGCTAAACACTATGGCTTGGATATATGTTATTTATCCCAAGAACTGAAAAGACAGCCAGTAAAATTTGTAGAATATTGGCAAAATTTCTCTCCACAGATGCCTGAAGTTTAGTTTTGCCATCTGAATAATTAGAATAAATAGGGTAGGTGGGTGTTGGGCTGAGTTGTTATTGGACTCGGTGATCGTCGGACTGTACGTAATTAACACGGAGCAGTGATTATTCTCACCGCTTCTGTCTTGTTTGCTGACACCCCGCCTTAACTCGCCGTCAATCTCCCTCATCAATCGGATCGCGATGGAACGTAGCTTCACTGCCTCGGTTCGCAGCTCATTCAACCCTGTAATAAATCATTTAGACGGCTCCAATCTTCAGCTTATGTACTTGTTTCATCGAATCGCTGACTAGCGTATTGACTTCTTTTTTTGTCAATACCGCGAGGGGCTTCTCTGATGAGGAAGACGATTTTGAACACGTTCCCCAGAATTGGATCATGCGGTGATACATGTACCTTGCCTGAGAGACTGTCCAATTCAAGCAAGTTGAGTTCGTGTATGGAATATCTATTGCCATGATTACATATGCCTTGTTACATACATGTATGTACCTGAAAACTGTATTTACTCTAAATTTCTCAAGACATGTTGAATCTATTGATAAATGGATTGGTAAACATTGGTAAATCGACCATACCCGAACATTTACTAAGAAAGGAACCAGCTCCAAGGTGTATGCCATGCCGCAAAGATCTCACAGTGAAACATAATCTGATCGACACAATAGATTTTAAGATTGTAAGAGATTCTTTTTATCAAGCAGCTACTTTAGAAGATCGTTTTAGTCGGGTAAAAGAATACTGTATTTCAGCTTATTTGAGAGAAATCGGTTTGTTTTGTAAGTTCTAATGTGTACATGTTTTTGGTGTGTTGTGTTGATCACTTGTGGATTGCTGGGTTGTTGACTTGTTTTTGATGGAAAACTTAGAATTTTGTTTAATCGTCACTATAATATAGCTGAAATATTGCTGAACGCGACGTTAAACTTAAATCTCTCTCCCAAACACTGGTGTACATGTATGCTCTTGTCAATGTAGGTTTGGAAGTTTAAGTAATACATGTAGTTAGAAGTTGCGATGAATCAGTAGAAACTTGTCATCCATTAATTCATGTACATGTAAGAGCAATTTCAATCTGCGTGTACTGTACTAACCCTTACTGTACTAACCCTTACTGTACTAACCCTTACTGTACTAACCCTTACTGTACTAACCCTTACTGTACTAACCCTTACTGTACTAACCCTTACTGTACTAACCCTTACTGTACTGACCCTTACTGTACTAACCCTTACTGTACTAACCCTTACTGTACTAACCCGTACTGTACTAACCCTTACTGTACTAACCCTTACTGTACTAACCCTTACTGTACTAACCCTTACTGTACTGACCCTTACTGTACTAACCCTTTGAACTTGGCTCCACAAATGTACATGTTGTATAATGTGGCTATAGCCCAGCCATGATCATGATGATGAGACAATGAGGGTTATTACGTACTGTTTTTCTTACGAATTTTGTAAAGCACCCATCATCAGAAACCCAGAGGCCCCTGACATGTCACTCAAAGAATCTCTTTGATCAGACCCTTTCATCTTCTCATGTAGAGCTCGCGCGGTCTCTCGCCGTAACAGGTTACGACATGGTTATTGTATAGGTGTGTACAGAGATAACCTCAGAAATTGCTCTCGGCATTCTTGCCTTGATGGTGTGGAACTTTGTGTTCATAGCTCTGGTTCTCAACTTTACATTGTCAGTGTTCATCAGCCAGGAGATTCTATAAGGTCATGCTAGGATAGTAAAGCCTCTGACCATATTAAAAATTGTGAAAAAGATTTTCCAGAATTTCCATCATGTCATCCTTTAGCAGCATACATAATAAGATTTTAAAAATGCTCGCTTTTAGTCTCAGTGCTTGACCAGGGCATTTCCCTTTACATCAAGTGCATGGCAATTTTTGGAATTGACTGTCAATTTGTTCTCTAGCAGACCGGAGGTTACACTGCCTCACTGTCGACCTGCCTATTTTGAGCCACCTTAAATCTGATAAATACATGAAACATTTGATAATGGGTAAATTCTTAATTATTTGCATGAATTGAGTCTCTTTTGAGTTTGGGCTTGTACTGAAATATTTAGCATGTTTGAAGTGGTAGTAGCAGGATTTTAATTGTTTGCATAAACTGAACCTTAAGATCACCTGCAACAGTTGCCAAATTAGGCTTGTCAAGTTGCGAAGACTTGTATTTCATATAGGGACCAATATTGTTAGATTCTTCAATTCTGTCTAGTCAACAAGATGAAAATGAGAAATGACCAAGATGTCAGATAACGTGTCAGGTGTCTATGATGAGCCGTCACAGTGCAATAAAAGTTCTAAGCTAGTGTATGACTTCGCACAGCATCGCGCCCAGAATGCCAATGTGTGCTTTGTGACATCATCTCAGGCACTGGAGTCGAGTGTTTCAGAGAATGTCAGAAATTTGATTTCAGTGCCTGTGATATTAAAAAATAGTCATGGAAAAATGTTCTCGACAGTTGATCTCAACTTCTAATAAAATTATCAAAATACGTCACATGCTCAATATTATTTAAATGGCGTTTCTACATTACCTTTTTAACGAGAACCCTGGCGTATTTGGAAAGTATTTTGGTCTGTCTTTTATGTATTTCACAAACATGAAGTTGTTATATTTGGTTTAACAAGCAGTTGTACAGCCATTGACAATACCCTGTAGCTGTCATAAAGCTTGTACCCTTATACATTTTTCAAAAGTGGAAGGCACGGGCACAGGGATTTATAAATCTCTTATCTTAAAAATGTTCCTAGAGACAAGTTTCGTATAGAGTTCAAATAGGGCCGCTATATATTAGCTTATGCCATTTAGAATTTTACGTGATAATGATCACGATATGGGATGAAGTTTACTCCTTACCAATAAATCGCGTATGCTCCGATTTTTTGAGTACGCTATGATAGGTCTCAGATTAAATGGCAAGCGGAGTTTTGTTTGGAGTGTTTCGTATTCCTCCTTCAGTATACGGGCTGCTTCAACATTCCTACGGCTATATTGGAGTACAAAGGGAATAAACTCTTTGTTAGCAACTTTACCTGGGTCTATGTTCATACCAAAGGGTTGCCGGGTTTGAAGTGTTTTGATCCAAAAGGATTCACGAAGTGCGCGGTGATTGTCAGTTTCTTCCTGTGTTGGAAATGTAGGAATTCTTTCTATTGGCATAAATTGAAAATGATGCTGAAATGAATGTTCCGGTAGATTAAAATGCTCATTGACCGGGCCTTCATTGTCTAATCTGATGTCTGATATATGTCTGTTGACGCGATATCGAAGTTTATTCTTAGTTTCGCCCACATACTGTTTCAGGCATTTTCGGCACGTAATTAAATAAATTACATTCTCCGTGTCACAGTTTAGTTGATCCTTAAGCTTGTATTCATTTTTGGTCTGTTCGCTTTTGAAAGTGGATTGTGTAGCAATTACTTTGTCCAGTTTACACTGAAGTTTTAGACATTTGGAGGATTTACCATTGCCATGATTAGGGCGTTTATGTTTTATCCTTACAGGTTCTGACTCACGAACGTCACTTATCTGGCAGTTTGTGATTTGGCGAAGTGTTTCAGATTTAATATGCCGTAAGAACCGGGCGGAATATGCATAGTCCACTTGGGAACTTCTCTTCAAAAAGAACTTTCAGCTCCTGAATTTTACATATATTTATATTATATTTATCCCCCTTCATGATGTGCAAATGTGTACTCGACTAAAAACCACTTTTCCAGTCCTGCACACAGACTGCTAACACCTATTTTCAGAAGGCTGAGATTCAATTTGATTTTCAATTAAGCATTAAGGCATGAATATTTTTTTGGGCTGGCTGCCGGCAGAGATTTGGAGAGCATCATGTGATGGGTTCTCTTTGTTAGTGAGAACACTTCCCGTCTCTCCCCGAGGAAACTCTAGGCACTGAGAGGAATGCAATTTGTCCAATCAATTGGAGAGAATTTCTTCTTCAACGATCCTTTATATGGTCTCGTATTTGATTTTTTTTGTGGTACATGTTGATTTTTTCCATTTATTGTATCAACATAATGTTGAACAGTTTGTGGTGTTCTAGACATGTATATACGTACATTGTACAAGTACATGTACATGTACAGTAATGACCAACATTGAGCAAAATGCAAAACAATTTTATTTTCATGATTTTGTGAGAATTTCTATCTATTTCGTGGCAATTGAATTGCAAGTACATGTATTTCCTAATACCTGCTCGCATTCTAAAGTTGCATGAAAAAAATGCAACAAAGTGGTGCCAATTATTGAAGCCCAAACACTTAAGAAAGTCATCATGTCACCTGTAGTTTGAACTGGCAGAATCAGCTACTGTCGTGATTCTTTAATGTCTTACCAATGACATTTTGCTACGTTATCGCTTTTATATAGCAAACTACATGTATAAGTCAATAGTAGCACTGAACACAAGGTTTGCTTCTCAACGGGAATCCAGGAATGTGATTCCCGTCCGCACTCCTGCAAAATAATTTGCAGGAATCCGACAGATTTTCATGAAATCTCACCCATCTGTATATAGAAATTATAGCTTTAGATTCCCGTGGAGTTGGATTGCAAGAATCTGTTTGGATTCTGATAAATTTCGATGAAAAACAAGGCTGTGATAAACCCTCCAATCATTCATGAAAAGTCTAAGTAAATTTACCGGCCCCAAAATATGTGAGGGGATCAGATACAGAAGAAAATTGATAAAATGATACAAAAAAACAGGACATGTAGAAGTATGTAGTTTATCTTACATGTAATAGGAGCTAGGGGATCAGACAAATGGTAACTTGGGGACTGGTGGTTACTGGTTGGTGGGTACACAGGGGTCGAAATGTTCAAAATAATTTACCTGTCACACGAGATATTATATATATTTAGAAGGTATTTTAATACAGCAATTGATTGAATGTCACCCACAGTACCCACTGATTGAATTTTAATATAGTTGTTGGCTTATTGGAAGATTTACCTCCCTTGGAATATTGTAGGTGTACAATTTATGTCAAATGAAGCAGATTGTGATGGATCATGTCTTAAATCGATAACAACAAAATTGCTCCTGAAATGACGGGGGAGCGGGAAAGGTGGTCGGCTAATAATTCGTACTTGGCACCGTTACGACATGGTGATTTAGCCGGTCTGATGGCACGCGTAATCTCTTCAGTACGATTACTGTCCGATTACTGTCTGAACTCCAGGATTGATGACACACATCAGGAAGAACAGATTACTACCCCGTCGCTTCAATGTAGACTGAAATTATAGCTTGTTAGACTTTCTGCATAATCATGATAACAAAGATGATAGATGAAGAACTTGTACAGGTACACAAGTCCCCACCATGACAAATACTTGGCCTATCATTTGGCAAATTAGAAAGTTGGCAATTTATTATTTTACTGCTATTTGATGGGGATATTTATCTGTTTGTGCCTATTTGTATCTATTTTGTAGCCCTTGTTTACATCATATGGCTAATATTCTTTAGTTAATAACTGAAAATTAATTGTGAGGGCCTCGATACTGGAAGTTTCCTGCTCCAAGGTGCCTAGATAGTGGAATAAAGGGGATAAAACCCTATAAGGAGAAATCTTCTCAGTCTATGTATCCTGTAACCAGCCCCCTCTTTCTGAATTTCCGAGAAATATTGGCGGAAAAGCCCGTAAAAATACGATGCCTCATATTTGGACAAATTTCTGATCATGGACATCAGGCCAGAAATCTCGGACATCAGAACGGAAACCTCGGACTTTGATGCAGAAAACTCGGAAAACTGAAGAAAAGTATGGAAACCTTTGAAACTTCGGACTTTGTTTTCGGAAACCTCACACATTGGTGCAGAAGTCTGTGGAAACCTCCATTATCTGTGTGGAAAGCAAGTAGAGGTTATAATTTATAACTTTTTCAAAGGGGATTTACACCCGAAAATCTGATTAATCAATTTTTCCCACTCTTTGTCAACTTTTTGGCAATTTCTTCTTAATGGCTTTGAGTATGGTCATGGAAATTCACTCACTTTTCAATCTAGATTTGAGAAAGATATCACAAGAAAAAAAATTTCACATTCACATTTATTAAGTATGTAATTTTAGTCAATGGGACTTGTCAATCGGGCTTAACCCAGTTAAGAATAAGAACATCAAATGCAGCGTCAAATTGATCTACAAATGTCAAATAATAAGCTTACAACCGGAGTGATATTAGCCAATATAAAGTCAAATTCATCTGAGAAATACAGGAATATGAAGTGAAAAATTAATATTGAAAATGATTTGGTTAATATTTTCACCTGTAGTACTATACATAGGAGAAAAAATAGTGATCCAGTACTATTGTTTGACACATGTGCATGTAGATCAATTTCATATTGCATTTGGAGTTCTTACTTTACCAAAACTGAGTTTTGAGGGTGATTGATACATGTAAAAATGATATTTTTTTTCATTTTTTCTTTATCAGTATCTTTCTCATGTCTAGATTTTTCATTAACACACACCAAGCCATTGAGAAGAATCACCAAAAGACTGACAAGAGATGGGAAATTTGATTAATCAGATTTTCAGGTATAAATCCACCTTAATTAGTTCCCAGACTGATAAGCTTAATGCATTTTTAGTTCTTTCATATATCTCCACTTTTGGGCTCTCCGGATGTCAAAAGCACAGAATCCAAATGTCGTTATAACTGAAAGATTGTTGACATTAAATCATATTCACTCACTCAAACTTAAAATGACAAAACAAGGGTAGGGGCAATATTACATGGCATCTTCTTGTCGACAAACTAGTACCTTCCAATATGTAATACAGGCCGGCTGAATAATGGACAGAGATAAATCGCAATAATGAACCGTTAGTATGTCACATATACACAGCACCCCTGGTGTTCGTGACAAACATACTACCCTATTTCTTCTAATTTTTCGAAAATAGAAGCAGAAAAAACAATCTTTCAACTGAGGCTAAACACTATGGCTTGGATATATGTTATTTATCCCAAGAACTGAAAAGACAGCCAGTAAAATTTGTAGAATATTGGCAAAATTTCTCTCCACAGATGCCTGAAGTTTAGTTTTGCCATCTGAATAATTAGAATAAATAGGGTAGGTGGGTGTTGGGCTGAGTTGTTATTGGACTCGGTGATCGTCGGACTGTACGTAATTAACACGGAGCAGTGATTATTCTCACCGCTTCTGTCTTGTTTGCTGACACCCCGCCTTAACTCGCCGTCAATCTCCCTCATCAATCGGATCGCGATGGAACGTAGCTTCACTGCCTCGGTTCGCAGCTCATTCAACCCTGTAATAAATCATTTAGACGGCTCCAATCTTCAGCTTATGTACTTGTTTCATCGAATCGCTGACTAGCATATTGACTTCTTTTTTTGTCAATACCGCGAGGGGCTTCTCTGATGAGGAAGACGATTTTGAACACGTTCCCCAGAATTGGATCATGTGGTGATACATGTACCTTGCCTGAGAGACTGTCCAATTCAAGTTGAGTTCGTGTATGGAATATCTATTGCCATGATTACATATGCCTTGTTACATACATGTATGTACCTGAAAACTGTATTTACTCTAAATTTCTCAAGACATGTTGAATCTATTGATAAATGGATTGGTAAACATTGGTAAATCGACCATACCCGAACATTTACTAAGAAAGGAACCAGCTCCAAGGTGTATGCCATGCCGCAAAGATCTCACAGTGAAACATAATCTGATCGACACAATAGATTTTAAGATTGTAAGAGATTCTTGTTATCAAGCAGCTACTTTAGAAGATCGTTTTAGTCGGGTAAAAGAATACTGTATTTCAGGTTATTTGAGAGAAATCGGTTTGTTTTGTAAGTTCTAATGTGTACATGTTTTTGGTGTGTTGTGTTGATCACTTGTGGATTGCTGGGTTGTTGACTTGTTTTTGATGGAAAACTTAGAATTTTGTTTAATCGTCACTATAATATAGCTGAAATATTGCTGAACGCGACGTTAAACTTAAATCTCTCTCCCAAACACTGGTGTACATGTAAGCTCTTGTCAATGTAGGTTTGGAAGTTTAAGTAATACATGTAGTTAGAAGTTGCGATGAATCAGTAGAAACTTGTCATCCATTAATTCATGTACATGTAAGAGCAATTTCAATCCGCCCGTACTGTACTAACCCTTACTGTACTAACCCTTACTGTACTAACCCTTACTGTACTAACCCTTACTGTACTAACTGTACTAACCCTTACTGTACTAACCCTTACTGTACTGACCCTTACTGTACTAACCCTTACTGTACTAACCCTTACTGTACTAACCAACCCTTACTGTACTAACCCTTACTGTACTAACCCTTACTGTACTAACCCTTACTGTACTGACCCTTACTGTACTGACCCTTACTGTACTGACCCTTACTGTACTGACCCAATACTGTACTAACCCTTACTGTACTACTGTACTAACCCGTACTGTACTAACCCTTACTGTACTAACCCTTACTGTACTGACCCTTACTGTACTGACCCTTACTGTACTGATCCTTACTGTACTGACCCTTACTGTACTAACCCGTACTGTACTAACCCTTACTGTACTAACCCTTACTGTACTGACCCTTACTGTACTAACCCTTAGTGTACTGACCCTTACTGTACTGACCCTTACTGTACTAACCCTTACACCCTTACTGTACTGACCCTTACTGTACTGACCCTTACTGTACTGACCCTTACTGTACTAATTAACCCTTACTGTACTGACCCTTACTGTACTGACCCTTACTGTACTAACCCTTACTGTACTAACCCTACTGTACTGACCCGTACTGTACTGACCCCTTACTGTACTGACCCTTACTGACACTGACCCTTACTGTACTAACCCTTACACCCTTACTGTACTGACCTTACTGTACTGACCCTTACTGTGAGCAGTGTACTACTGTACTAACCCTTACTGTAACCCTTACTGTACTAACCCTACTGTACTAACCCCACATTACTGTACTAACCCGTACTGTACTAACCCTTACTGTACTAACCCTTACTGTACTGAACCCTTACTGTACTAACCCTTACTGTACTGACCCGTACTGTACTGAACCCTTACTGTACTAACCCTTACTGTACTGACCCTTTGTACTAACCCTTACTGTACTAACCCTTACTGTACTAACCCTTACTGTACTGACCCTTACTGTACTGACCCTTACTGTACTAACCCTTACTGTACTGACCCTTACTGTACTGAACCCTTACTGTACTGACCCTTACTGTACTAACCCTTAATGTACTAACCCTTACTGTACTAACCCTTACTGTACTAACCCGTACTGTACTAACCCTTACTGTACTAACCCTTACTGTACTAACCCTTACTGTACTAACCCTTACTGTACTAACCCGTACTGTACTAACCCTTACTGTACTAACCCTTACTGTACTAACCCTTACTGTACTAACCCTTACTGTACTGACCCTTACTGTACTAACCCTTTGAACTTGGCTCCACAAATGTACATGTTGTATAATGTGGGGTTAATGAAGGTTATAGCCCAGCCATGATCATGATGATGAGACAATGAGGGTTATTACGTACTGTTTTTCTTACGAATTTTGTAAAGCACCCATCATCAGAAACCCAGAGGCCCCTGACATGTCACTCAAAGAATCTCTTTGATCAGACCCTTTCATCTTCTCATGTAGAGCTCGCGCGGTCTCTCGCCGTAACAGGTTACGACATGGTTATTGTATAGGTGTGTACAGAGATAACCTCAGAAATTGCTCTCGGCATTCTTGCCTTGATGGTGTGGAACTTTGTGTTCATAGCTCTGGTTCTCAACTTTACATTGTCAGTGTTCATCAGCCAGGAGATTCTATAAGGTCATGCTAGGATAGTAAAGCCTCTGACCATATTAAAAATTGTGAAAAAGATTTTCCAGAATTTCCATCATGTCATCCTTTAGCAGCATACATAATAAGATTTTAAAAATGCTCGCTTTTAGTCTCAGTGCTTGACCAGGGCATTTCCCTTTACATCAAGTGCATGGCAATTTTTGGAATTGACTGTCAATTTGTTCTCTAGCAGACCGGAGGTTACACTGCCTCACTGTCGACCTGCCTATTTTGAGCCACCTTAAATCTGATAAATACATGAAACATTTGATAATGGGTAAATTCTTAATTATTTGCATGAATTGAGTCTCTTTTGAGTTTGGGCTTGTACTGAAATATTTAGCATGTTTGAAGTGGTAGTAGCAGGATTTTAATTGTTTGCATAAACTGAACCTTAAGATCACCTGCAACAGTTGCCAAATTAGGCTTGTCAAGTTGCGAAGACTTGTATTTCATATAGGGACCAATATTGTTAGATTCTTCAATTCTGTCTAGTCAACAAGATGAAAATGAGAAATGACCAAGATGTCAGATAACGTGTCAGGTGTCTATGATGAGCCGTCACAGTGCAATAAAAGTTCTAAGCTAGTGTATGACTTCGCACAGCATCGCGCCCAGAATGCCAATGTGTGCTTTGTGACATCATCTCAGGCACTGGAGTCGAGTGTTTCAGAGAATGTCAGAAATTTGATTTCAGTGCCTGTGATATTAAAAAATAGTCATGGAAAAATGTTCTCGACAGTTGATCTCAACTTCTAATAAAATTATCAAAATACGTCACATGCTCAATATTATTTAAATGGCGTTTCTACATGTACCTTTTTAACGAGAACCCTGGCGTATTTGGAAAGTATTTTGGTCTGTCTTTTATGTATTTCACAAACATGAAGTTGTTATATTTGGTTTAACAAGAAGTTGTACAGCCATTGACAATACCCTGTAGCTGTCATAAAGCTTGTACCCTTATACATTTTTCAAAAGTGGAAGGCACGGGCACAGGGATTTATAAATCTCTTATCTTAAAAATGTTCCTAGAGACAAGTTTCGTATAGAGTTCAAATAGGGCCGCTATATATTAGCTTATGCCATTTAGAATTTTACGTGATAATGATCACGATATGGGATGAAGTTTACTCCTTACCAATAAATCGCGTATGCTCCGATTTTTTGAGTACGCTATGATAGGTCTCAGATTAAATGGCAAGCGGAGTTTTGTTTGGAGTGTTTCGTATTCCTCCTTCGATATATACGGGCTGCTTCAACATTCCTACGGCTATATTGGAGTACAAAGGGAATAAACTCTTTGTTAGCAACTTTACCTGGGTCTATGTTCATACCAAAGGGTTGCCGGGTGTGAAGTGTTTTGATCCAAAAGGATTCACGAAGTGCGCGGTGATTGTCAGTTTCTTCCTGTGTTGGAAATGTAGGAATTCTTTCTATTGGCATAAATTGAAAATGATGCTGAAATGAATGTTCCGGTAGATTAAAATGCTCATTGACCGGGCCTTCATTGTCTAATCTGATGTCTGATATATGTCTGTTGACGCGATATCGAAGTTTATTCTTAGTTTCGCCCACATACTGTTTCAGGCATTTTCGGCACGTAATTAAATAAATTACATTCTCCGTGTCACAGTTTAGTTGATCCTTAAGCTTGTATTCATTTTTGGTCTGTTCGCTTTTGAAAGTGGATTGTGTAGCAATTACTTTGTCCAGTTTACACTGAAGTTTTAGACATTTGGAGGATTTACCATTGCCATGATTAGGGCGTTTATGTTTTATCCTTACAGGTTCTGACTCACGAACGTCACTTATCTGGCAGTTTGTGATTTGGCGAAGTGTTTCAGATTTAATATGCCGTAAGAACCGGGCGGAATATGCATAGTCCACTTGGGAACTTCTCTTCAAAAAGAACTTTCAGCTCCTGAATTTTACATATATTTATATTATATTTATCCCCCTTCATGATGTGCAAATGTGTACTCGACTAAAAACCACTTTTCCAGTCCTGCACACAGACTGCTAACACCTATTTTCAGAAGGCTGAGATTCAATTTGATTTTCAATTAAGCATTAAGGCATGACTATTTTTTTGGGCTGGCTGCCGGCAGAGATTTGGAGAGCATCATGTGATGGGTTCTCTTTGTTAGTGAGAACACTTCCCGTCTCTCCCCGAGGAAACTCTAGGCACTGAGAGGAATGCAATTTGTCCAATCAATTGGAGAGAATTTCTTCTTCAACGATCCTTTATATGGTCTCGTATTTGATTTTTTTTGTGGTACATGTTGATTTTTTCCATTTATTGTATCAACATAATGTTGAACAGTTTGTGGTGTTCTAGACATGTATATACGTACATTGTACAAGTACATGTACAGTAATGACCAACATTGAGCAAAATGCAAAACAATTTTATTTTCATGATTTTGTGAGAATTTCTATCTATTTCGTGGCAATTGAATTGCAAGTACATGTATTTCCTAATACCTGCTCGCATTCTAAAGTTGCATGAAAAAAAGGCAACAAAGTGGTGCCAATTATTGAAGCCCAAACACTTAAGAAAGTCACCATGTCACCTGTAGTTTGAACTGGCAGAATCAGCTACTGTCGTGATTCTTTAATGTCTTACCAATGACATTTTGCTACGTTATCGCTTTTATATAGCAAACTACATGTATAAGTCAATAGTAGCACTGAACACAAGGTTTGCTTCTCAACGGGAATCCAGGAATGTGATTCCTGTCCGCACTCCTGCAAAATAATTTGCAGGAATCCGACAGATTTTCATGAAATCTCACCCATCTGTATAGAAATTATACTTTATAGCTTTAGATTCCCGTGAAGTTGGATTGCAAGAATCTGTTTGGATTCTGATAAATTTCGATGAAAAACAAGGCTGTGATAAACCCTCCAATCATTCATGAAAAGTCTAAGTAAATTTACCGGCCCCAAAATATGTGAGGGGATCAGATACAGAAGAAAATTGATAAAATGATACAAAAAAACAGGACATGTAGAAGTATGTAGTTTATCTTACATGTAATAGGAGCTAGGGGATCAGACAAATGGTAACTTGGGGACTGGTGGTTACTGGTTGGTGGGTACACAGGGGTCGAAATGTTCAAAATAATTTACCTGTCACACGAGATATTATATATATTTAGAAGGTATTTTAATACAGCAATTGATTGAATGTCACCCACAGTACCCACTGATTGAATTTTAATATAGTTGTTGGCTTATTGGAAGATTTACCTCCCTTGGAATATTGTAGGTGTACAATTTATGTCAAATGAAGCAGATTGTGATGGATCATGTCTTAAATCGATAACAACAAAATTGCTCCTGAAATGACGGGGGAGCGGGAAAGGTGGTCGGCTAATAATTCGTACTTGGCACCGTTACGACATGGTGATTTAGCCGGTCTGATGGCACGCGTAATCTCTTCAGTACGATTACTGTCCGATTACTGTCTGAACTCCAGGATTGATGACACACATCAGGAAGAACAGATTACTACCCCGTCGCTTCAATGTAGACTGAAATTATAGCTTGTTAGACTTTCTGCATAATCATGATAACAAAGATGATAGATGAAGAACTTGTACAGGTACACAAGTCCCCACCATGACAAATACTTGGCCTATCATTTGGCAAATTAGAAAGTTGGCAATTTATTATTTTACTGCTATTTGATGGGGATATTTATCTGTTTGTGCCTATTTGTATCTATTTTGTAGCCCTTGTTTACATCATATGGCTAATATTCTTTAGTTAATTACTGAAAATTAATTGTGAGGGCCTCGATACTGGAAGTTTCCTGCTCCAAGGTGCCTAGATAGTGGAATAAAGGGGATAAAACCCTATAAGGAGAAATCTTCTCAGTCTATGTATCCTGTAACCAGCCCCCTCTTTCTGAATTTCCGAGAAATATTGGCGGAAAAGCCCGTAAAAATACGATTCCTCATATTTGGACAAATTTCTGACCATGGACATCAGGCCAGAAATCTCGGACATCAGAACGGAAACCTCGGAATTTGATGCAGAAAACTCGGAAAACTGAAGAAAAGTATGGAAACCTTTGAAACTTCAGAATTTGTTTTCGGAAACCTCACACATTGGTGCAGAAGTCTGTGGAAACCTCCATTATCTGTGTGGAAAGCAAGTAGAGGTTATAATTTATAACTTTTTCAAAGGGGATTTACACCCGAAAATCTGATTAATCAATTTTTCCCACTCTTTGTCAACTTTTTGGCAATTTCTTCTTAATGGCTTTGAGTATGGTCATGGAAATTCACTCACTTTTCAATCTAGATTTGAGAAAGATATCACAAGAAAAAAAATTTCACATTCACATTTATTAAGTATGTAATTTTAGTCAATGGGACTTGTCAATCGGGCTTAACCCAGTTAAGAATAAGAACATCAAATGCAGCGTCAAATTGATCTACAAATGTCAAATAATAAGCTTACAACCGGAGTGATATTAGCCAATATAAAGTCAAATTCATCTGAGAAATACAGGAATATGAAGTGAAAAATTAATATTGAAAATGATTTGGTTAATATTTTCACCTGTAGTACTATACATAGGAGAAAAAATAGTGATCCAGTACTATTGTTTGACACATGTGCATGTAGATCAATTTCATATTGCATTTGGAGTTCTTACTTTACCAAAACTGAGTTTTGAGGGTGATTGATACATGTAAAAATGATATTTTTTTTCATTTTTTCTTTATCAGTATCTTTCTCATGTCTAGATTTTTCATTAACACACACCAAGCCATTGAGAAGAATCACCAAAAGACTGACAAGAGATGGGAAATTTGATTAATCAGATTTTCAGGTATAAATCCACCTTAATTAGTTCCCAGACTGATAAGCTTAATGCATTTTTAGTTCTTTCATATATCTCCACTTTTGGGCTCTCCGGATGTCAAAAGCACAGAATCCAAATGTCGTTATAACTGAAAGATTGTTGACATTAAATCATATTCACTCACTCAAACTTAAAATGACAAAACAAGGGTAGGGGCAATATTACATGGCATCTTCTTGTCGACAAACTAGTACCTTCCAATATGTAATACAGGCCGGCTGAATAATGGACAGAGATAAATCGCAATAATGAACCGTTAGTATGTCACATATACACAGCACCCCTGGTGTTCGTGACAAACATACTACCCTATTTCTTCTAATTTTTCGAAAATAGAAGCAGAAAAAACAATCTTTCAACTGAGGCTAAACACTATGGCTTGGATATAAACTAGTGTCCAAAAGAAACGATACCACTTGTTTGCAACGACATAAAATAAAAAGTAATCAATGCAGAAGTTTAAGTTTGGTGTTATTCTTGTGAGAAATCTTTTCACAACCGCTGAACCAAAATTCATTTCAATCAAATCAGTACAATCAATATGACAAGCCTTTAAAGATGGGTGGGGACGAAAAATGAACATTTCATTAGAGCACTGATTACAGAAACAACGGGAAATGTCACACCACACGTCTCAAAGTCAAGTCAGTAACGGGTATGTCCACCGTGAGCATCAATACATGCCAGAACACGCCTTCGGACTGATGACGTCAAACGTCTGATGACGTTGGGAGTGATGCGTTCCCATTCCTCGAGGAGACATCGTTCCAAGTCCAGGACGTTGACTGGAGGCTCACGGCGCTGTCTGATTTGCCGATCGAGGTGGTCCCATAAGTGTTCGATGGGATTAATGTCCGGTGAACATGCGGGCCATGGCAAACCCTGTACGTTGGCGTTGGCAAGGAAGTCCTGTGTCAATCTTGCTGTGTGTGGCCTTGCATTGTCATGTTGGAAAATGATTCCACGAGGTTGTTGCTGAATAAAGGGCACCACAACAGGCCGTAAGATCTCATCGCAATAACGTTGTGCATTCAGGTTTCCACGAATTACGACAAGCCTCGTTTTGACGTCACCACATATGCCACCCCAAACCATTAACCCTCCACCTCCAAACGGCCGGACCTGGTGGACACAGTTAGGCGCCAAACGTTCACCAACTCTTCGGTAAACACGCTGCCGTCCGTCGTTTCTGAAGATGAGGAATCTGCTCTCATCAGAGAACAGAACCCGTGCCCAGTCCCGCCGTTGCCAACGTCGAACTCGCCTGGCCCATATCAATCTGTCGTTCCGGTGCCGAGGCGTCAGGAGCGGCCCGCGGAAGGGATGACGTGGCCGGATACCATACTGCCGTAGTCTCCTGTAGACGGTCTGTCTACTGATCCTGTGTCCCAGTGCTGTAGCCGCTGTGAACGTCGCTGTTACGGTGCGGTTTCTCAGGTGTGATACCCGCATGTAACGATCTTCACGGGGCGTGGTTACTCGTGGTCTTCCACTCCTGGGCCTGTCTGAAGTCTGACCTGTCTGACGTAACCGCTGCATCAACCTGGTGATAGTGATGCGTGTGCAGCCCAACCTTCTGGCTACATCGACGTGTGTCGCTCCTTGTTGGAGCATTCCAACGGCTCTCTCTCTCTGGATGGCTGGCAAACGTGGCATGTCTTGTGTTCTTTTTGTTGCTGTGATATCAACGTGTATGCTCAGCCGTTTTATACAGTTTTTCTGCACGTCCATAACATGCTAAAGAGGGCAATGTCACTTTCACGAAATCTACCTAATTTATTCTCCCGGAAGCGATCAAGTGTTCCCGGTATTTTTGGTTGATACGCTGTGTTTGGGATCTGCAATAGATGGATTTCTTTGCTCTCACGTCATTGGTAGGCAAAGTTTAATTCCTCGTGTAACGCCAGCATGAAACCAGCAGTGACCGGCCCTGTAAGTTCACTTAGTGTTAAATGGAGGAGTACAACATCAATCAACTTCTGGCACCCACCTTTTTTTTGTCTTTTCCGTCAGTTCCCGGATGGAAACATAAACAAGAAATCTATCTATACGAATTGGTATGTTTTCATATTACAAAATCAATTCGTAACAAAAATATTTTGAAAACAAGTTGGTATCGTTTCTTTTGGACACTAGTTTATGTTATTTATCCCAAGAACTGAAAAGACAGCCAGTAAAATTTGTAGAATATTGGCAAAATTTCTCTCCACAGATGCCTGAAGTTTAGTTTTGCCGTCTGAATAATTAGAATAAATAGGGTAGGTGGGTGTTGGGCTGAGTTGTTATTGGACTCGGTGATCGTCGGACTGTACGTAATTAACACGGAGCAGTGATTATTCTCACCGCTTCTGTCTTGTTTGCTGACACCCCGCCTTAACTCGCCGTCAATCTCCCTCATCAATCGGATCGCGATGGAACGTAGCTTCACTGCCTCGGTTCGCAGCTCATTCAACCCTGTAATAAATCATTTAGACGGCTCCAATCTTCAGCTTATGTACTTGTTTCATCGAATCGCTGACTAGCATATTGACTTCTTTTTTTGTCAATACCGTGAGGGGCTTCTCTGATGAGGAAGACGATTTTGAACACGTTCCCCAGAATTGGATCATGTGGTGATACATGTACCTTGCCTGAGAGACTGTCCAATTCAAGTTGAGTTCGTGTATGGAATATCTATTGCCATGATTACATATGCCTTGTTACATACATGTATGTACCTGAAAACTGTATTTACTCTAAATTTCTCAAGACATGTTGAATCTATTGATAAATGGATTGATACATCGTACATCGTATGCTGTGCTTCAAAGTTCAAACATTGGTAAATCGCCCATACCCAAACATTTACTAAGAAAGGAACCAGCTCCAAGGTGTATGCCATTCCGCAAAGATCTCACAGTGAAACATAATCTGATCGACACAATAGATTTTAAGATTGTAAGAGATTCTTTTTATCAAGCAGCTACTTTAGAAGATCGTTTTAGTCGGGTAAAAGAATACTGTATTTCAGGTTATTTGAGAGAAATCGGTTTGTTTTGTAAGTTCTAATGTGTACATGTTTTTGGTGTGTTGATCACTTGTATATTGCTGGGTTGTTGACTTGTTTTTGATGGAAAACTTAGAATTTTGTTTAATCGTCACTATATAACTGAAATATTGCTGAACGCGACGTTAAACTTAAATCTCTCTCCCAAACACTGGTGTACATGTAAGCTCTTGTCAATGTAGGTTTGGAAGTTTAAGTAATACATGTAGTTAGAAGTTGCGATGAATCAGTAGAAACTTGTCATCCATTAATTCATGTACATGTAAGAGCAATTTCAATCCGCCCGTACTGTACTAACCCTTACTGTACTAACCCGTACTGTACTAACCCTTACTGTACTAACCCTTACTGTACTAACCCTTACTGTACTAACCCTTACTGTACTTACTGTACTGACCCTTACTGTACTGACCCTTACTGTACTAACCCTTACTGTACTAACCCTTACTGTACTGACCCGTACTGTACTGACCCTTACTGTACTGACCCTTACTGTACTAACCCTTACTGTACTAACCCTTACTGTACTAACCCTTACTGCACTAACCCGTACTGCACTAACCCGTACTGTACTACTAACCCTTACTGTACTAACCCGTACTGTGCTAACCCGTACTGTACTAACCCTTACTGTACTAACCCTTACTGTACTAACCCGTACTGTACTAACCCTTACTGTACTAACCCGTACTGTACTAACCCTTACTGTACTAACCCTCACTGTACTAACCCGTACTGTACTAACCCTTACTGCACTAACCCGTACTGCACTAACCCGTACTGTACTACTAACCCTTACTGTACTAACCCGTACTGTACTAACCCTTACTGTACCGTACTAACCCTTACTGTACTAACCCTTACTGTACTAACCCTTTGAACTTGACTCCACAAACTTACATGTTGTATAATGTGGGGTTAATGAAGGTCATAGCCCAGCCATGATGAGACAATGAGGGTTATTACGTACTGTTTTTCTTACAAATTTTGTAAAGCGCCCATCATCAGAAACCCAGAGGCCCCTGACATGTCACTCAAAGAATCTCTTTGATCAGTCCCTTTCATCTTCTCATGTAGAGCTCGCGCGGTCTCTCGCCGTAACAGGTTACGACATGGTTATTGTAAAGGTGTGTGCAGAGATAACCTCAGAAATTGCTCTCGGCATTCTTGCCTTGATGGTGTGGAACTTTGTGTTCATAGCTCTGGTTCTCAACTTTACATTGTCAGTGTTCATCAGCCAGGAGATTCTATAAGGTCATGCTAGGATAGTAAAGCCTCTCACCATATTAAAAATGGTGATAAAGATTTCCCAGAATTTCCATCATGTCATCCTTTAGCAGCATACATAATAAGATTTTAAAAATGCTCGCTTTTGGTCTCAGTGCTTGACCAGGGCATTCCCCTTTACATCAAGTGCATGGCAATTTTTGGAATTGACTGTCAATTTGTTCTCTAGATAGCAGACCGGAGGTTACACTGCCTCACTGTAGACTTGCATACATGTATTTTGATCCACCTTAACTCTGATAATACATGAAATATTTGATAATGGGTAAATTCTTAATTATTTGCGTGAATTGAGTCTCTTTTGAATTTGGGCTTCTACTGAAATATTTAGCATGTTTGAAGTGGTAGTAGCAGGATTTTAATTGTTTGCATAAACTGAACCTTAAGATCACCTGCAACAGTTGCCAAATTAGGCTTGTCAAGTTGCGAAGACTTGTATTTCATATAGGGACCAATATTGTTAGATTCTTCAATTCTGTCTAGTCAACAAGATGAAAATGAGAAATGACCAAGATGTCAGATAACGTGATGAGGTGTCTATGATGAGCCGTCACAGTGCAATAAAAGTTCTAAGCTAGTGTATGACTTAATTCGCACAGCATCACGCCCAGAATGCCAATGTGTGCTTTGTGACATCATCTCAGGCACTGGAGTCAAATGTTTCAGAGAATGTCAGAAATTTGATTTCAGTTCCTGTGATATTAAAAAATGGAGTCATGGAAAAATGTTCTCGACAGTTGATCTCAACTTCTAATAAAATTATCAAAATACGTCACATGCTCAATATTATTTAAATGGCGTTTCTACATGTACCTTTTTAACGAGAACCCTGGCGTATTTGGAAAGTATTTTGGTCTGTCTTTTATGTATTTCACAAACATGAAGTTGTTATATTTGGTTTAACAAGCAGTTGTACAGCCATTGACAATACCCTGTAGCTGTCATAAAGCTTGTACCCTTATACATTTTTCAAAAGTGGAAGGCACGGGCACAGGGATTTATAAATCTCTTATCTTAAAAATGTTCCTAGAGACAAGTTTCGTATAGAGTTCAAATAGGGCCGCTATATATTAGCTTATGCCATTTAGAATTTTACGTGATAATGATCACGATATGGGATGAAGTTTACTCCTTACCAATAAATCGCGTAAGCTCCGATTTTTTTGAGTACGCTATGATAGGTCTCAGATTAAATGGCAAGCGGAGTTTTGTTTGGAGTGTTTCGTATTCCTCCTTCAGTATACGGGCCGCTTCAACATTCCTACGGCTATATTGGAGTACAAAGGGAATACATGTAAACTCTTTGTTAGCAACTTTACCTGGGTCTATGTTCATACCAAAGGGTTGCCGGGTTTGAAGTGTTTTGATCCAAAAGGATTCACGAAGTGCGCTGTGATTGTCAGTTTCTTCCTGTGTTGGAAATGTAGAAATTCTTTCTATTGGCATAAATTGAAAATGATGCTGAAATGAATGTTCCGGGCCTTCATTGTCTAATCTGATGTCTGATATATGTCTGTTGATGCGATATCGAAGTTTATTCTTAGTTTCGCCCACATACTGTTTCAAGCATTTTCGGCACGTAATTAAATAAATTACATTCTCCGTGTCACAGTTTAGTTGATCCTTAAGCTTGTATTCATTTTTGGTCTGTTCGCTTTTGAAAGTGGATTGTGTAGCAATTGCTTTGTCCAGTTTACACTGAAGTTTTAGACATTTGGAGGATTTATCATTGCCATGATTAGGGCGTTTATGTTTTATCCTTACAGTTTCTGACTCACGAACGTCATTTATCTGGCAGTTTGTGATTTGGCGAAGTGTTTCAGATTTAATATGCCGTAAGAACCGGGTGGAATATATGCATAGTCCACTTGGGAACTTCTCTTCAAAAAGAACTTCCAGCTCCTGAATTTTACATATATATTTATATTATATTTATCCCCCTTCATGATGTGCAAATGTGTACTCGACTAAAAACCACTTTTCCAGTCCTGCACACAGACTGCTAACACCTATTTTCAGAAGGCTGAGATTCAATTTGATTTTCAATTAAGCATTAAGGCATGAATATTTTTTTGGGCTGGCTGCCGGCAGAGATTTGGAGAGCATCATGTGATGGGTTCTCTTTGTTAGTGAGAACACTTCCCGTCTCTCCCCGAGGAAACTCTAGGCACTGGGAGGAATGTAATTTGTCCAATCAATTGGAGAGATTTTCTTCTTCAACGATCTTTTATATGGTCTCGTATTTGATTTTTTTTGTGGTACATGTTGATTTTTGCCATTTATTGTATCAACATAATGTTGAACAGTTTGTGGTGTTCTAGACATGTATATACGTACATTGTACAAGTACATGTACATGTACAGTAATGACCAACATTGAGCAAAATGCAAAACAATTTTATTTTCATGATTTTGTGAGAATTTCTATCTATTTCGTGGCAATTTAGTTGCAAGTACATGTATTTCCTAATACCTGCTCGCATTCTAAAGTTGCATGAAAAAAATGCAACAAAGTGGTGCCAATTATTGAAGCCCAAACACTTAAGAAAATCACCATGTTAATGGTACCAGTACCTGTAGTTTGAACTGGCAGATCGAATCAGCTACTGTCGTGATTCTTTAATGTTTTACTAATGACATTTGTTACGTTATCGCTTTTATATAGCAAACTACATGTATTGTAGCACTGAACACAAGGTTTGCTTCTCAACGGGAATCCAGGAATGTGGTTCCTGTCCGCACTCCTGCAAAATAATTTGCAGGAATCCGACAGATTTTCATGAAATCTCACCCATCTGTATACATAGAAATTATAGCTTTAGATTTCCGTGGAGTTGGATTGCAAGAATCTGTTTGGATTCTGATAAATTTCGATGAAAAACAAGGTAATAAACCCTCCAATAATTCATGAAAAGTCTAAGTAAATTCACCCAAAATATGTGAGGGGATCAGATACAGAAGAAAATTGATAAAATGATGCAAAAAAACAGGACATGTAGAAGTATGTAGTTTATCTTACATGTAATAGGAGCTAGGGGATCAGACAAATGGTAACTTGGGGACTGGTGGTTACTGGTTGGTGGGTACACGGGGGTCGAAATGTTCAAAATAATTTACCTGTCACACGAGATATTATATATATTTAGAAGGTATTTTAATACAGCAATTGATTGAATGTCACCCACAGTACCCACTGATTGAATTTTAATATAGTTGTTGGCTTATTGGAAGATTTACCTCCCTTGGAATATTGTAGGTGTACAATTTATGTCAAATGAAGCAGATTGTGATGGATCATGTCTTAAATCGATAACAACAAAATTGCTCCTGAAATGACGGGGGAGCGGGAAAGGTGGTCGGCTAATAATTCGTACTTGGCACCGTTACGACATGGTGATTTAGCCGGTCTGATGGCACGCGTAATCTCTTCAGTACGATTACTGTCCGATTACTGTCTGAACTCCAGGATTGATAACACACATCAGGAAGAACAGATTACTACCCCGTCGCTTCAATGTAGACTGAAATTATAGCTTGTTAGACTTTCTGCATAATCATGATAACAAAGATGATAGATGAAGAACTTGTACATGTGCACAAGTCCCCACCATGACAAATACTTGGCCTATCATTTGGCAAATTAGAAAGTTGGCAATTTATTATTTTACTGCTATTTGATGGGGATATTTATCTGTTTGTGCCTATTTGTATCTATTTTGTAGCCCTTGTTTACATCATACATGTATGGCTAATATTCTTTAGTTAATTACTGAAAATTAATTGTGAGGGCCTCGATACTGGAAGTTTCCTGCACCAAGGTGCCTAGATAGTGGAATAAAGGGGATAAAACCCTATAAGGAGAAATCTTCTCAGTCTACACATGTATGTATCCTGTAACCAGCCCCCTCTTTCTGAATTTCCGAGAAATATTGGCGGAAAAGCCCGTAAAAATACGATGCCTCATATTTGGACAAATTTCTGACCATGGACATCAGGCCAGAAATCTCGGACATCAGAACGGAAACCTCGGAATTTGATGCAGAAAACTCGGAAAACTGAAGAAAAGTACGGAAACCTTTGAAACTTCGGAATTTGTTTTCGGAAACCTCGGACATCAATGCAGAAATCTGTGGAAACCTCCATTATCTGTGTGGAAAGCAAGTAGAGGTTATAATTTATAATTTATAATCTGATTAATCAATTTTAATCAATTTTCCCCACTCTTTGTCAACTTTTTGGCAATTTCTTCTTAATGGCTTTGAGTATGGTCATGAAAATTCACCCACTTTTCAATGTAGATTTGAGAAGGATATCACAAGAAGAAAAATCAAAAAAAATAATTTCACCTTTACATTTACATTGTATTAAGTATGTAATTTTAGTCATTGGGACTTGTCAATCGGGCTTACCCCAGTTAAGAATAAGAACATCAAATGCAGCGTCAAATTGATCTACAAATGTCAAATAATAAGCTTACAACCGGAGTGATATATCAGCTCAATATAAAGTTAAATTTATCTGAGAAATACAGGAATATGAAATGAAAAATTAATATTGAAAATGATTTGGTTAATATTTTCACCTGTAGTATTATACACAGGAAGAAAAATAGTGATCCAGTACTATTGTTTGACACATGTGCATGTAAGATCATTTTGATGCTGCATTTTAGGATCTTATACTTAACCAAAACTGAGTTTTAAGGGTGATTGATACAATACATGTATATATGTAAAAATGTTTTTGTTTTTTTTCATTTTCCCTTTATCAGTATCTTTCTCGTGTCTAGATTGACATGTGGGTGATTTTTCATTACCCACCCCAAGCCATTGAGAAGAAATCACCAAAAAACTGACAAGAGGTGATACATGTAAGCCTATTACATTTTTAGTTCGCTCATATATCTCCGCTTTTATGGTAATGTATTGTTGTGGTGACAAGGGTTTCTTTATCATAGAATTAATTTTTTTTATCAGTTTGAAATGTCTGAGAAGTTTCTCTAGAAGCCCTTTCTTACATTGTACATCAATCTCCGGGACTTAGAATTCCACAACCATTTCCGCAATCTTAGAGCCGAGCTGTTATCTCCATGACCGGCTGGAAATCATTACCGTAGTAATAACAATCCTGATTTATCTCCCCTTGGGGATGCTATAAAAGCGAGCGAAGATGAAGTTATGTGTTTTCTGGCTTATTTTCTCAGCCAGTTGTTGGGCATTATAGAGTGATAGATATAGATCATGCTTAAGTCTGGTCAGCAAACTCGCTGTTAAGGACTGGGAAGGCTGAGAGGGAATTGTGGTACATGTAATTGATGTGATAAACAACCATTACTCTACCAAAGATTTCAGCTCTTTCTATCAGTACGGTGATGTTTTACATATTACATGTACTTTTGTTCACGCCAAGTTCACTGGTTATATGTACATGTACCAGGTACATTGTAAATTAAGTTTAAGTCTAAAAGTGGTCCATGGTCTGTAGATTGCAGAATCTCCATGTTGCAAAGAAAGAAGCCCTGTGGAGCTGTCCAAGGATTGACCTAGGGTGTTGTTGTGCACACCCCACGTCATGGAAAGAATCAAGAGGTTCAGCTCCTCAGACAGCTTGTCGTAAGAGGTGACTAACTGGGGCACACATGGTGTTTCCTGCTGTAAGGGAGCTAATTGAAATTAGGGCATGCTACTTATAGGAACTGGCATAAGGCATTCCAAACAGAGATGCATGGTCTGCCGAGTTGGAACTCCTAGGAACTCCATGCCATACTTTTTAAAACTCGGCAGACAAGGGATGGCTTAGGCCATACCATGCAGTGGCATGCGGAGAATGGCATATGCCATTCCAATTGGAACTCTAATCCATTCAGATCAGAATACTATACTGGACATGGTGTATCCCATTTGGATAAACGGCAATTATGCCATTCCTATCAAGGAACTCCTGCCCTAATTTCAAGAAGCTCCCTAAAAGGGAATAGGACCCAAGTGTTGTGATACATGTAAAGATGGTTGAAGGCAGCATTAAATCTTACTCACTCACTCACTTACTCACTCACTCCCTCAATCTGTTGCAAAAAATTGGATGCAAGTGTGCACAAAAAGGAATGCATTAAATACTTTGGAGCACACACCAGAAGAGTGCATAATGGATACTTGTAAATGTAGAGGCTCAGTTCACAATTATAATGGCTAGAAGAGGATAGAGTTGATATGCACACAAATCATGGAATGCACAAAAAGGGCAACGATTTGGTGTAAGACTCATGAAATATAATTGACAAAGGATCTGCTGCAAGTTGTATTGTCAGTCTTTTGTCCAGGATATTACCTTTTCAATGGGAGCTCTTACACCAAAGCCTTGCCACAAAAAGCCACCCATGGGGAGCCACCCAATCACGTAGTGAGCCGGCTACAAAATAGTGCATTTGATAATCGAGCTATTTGGTCACATTTTATTGTGAAATGACATTTAATAATTTAATCAGAAGAACATAATATATTCAAATTATACAAAGTACATGTATTTCTATGTTTAGCTGAATAATAATAGTTGATGCCGTGGGGCGGCATGGTCAACCCCAAAGGGGGCAAGCGTGTTAGAGAGAAGTTACGTCGAAAAGGAATTGTGCGCATGTGCGAACGTGATTCCGTTTCTGCTCCCAGAAATCCACCAGGTCAGAGGTCACTTTCACAGCTGGTGAGTTCTGGGGCTGGGTTGGTGACAGTACATTAGAGTTAGAGTGCACACATTTGTCATTGGGTTCTGCAATCTTGGTGCACAGTACAAATGGGTCGAGTGCACAATATGAGCAGTTGAGCACATAAAATGGCAGAAAAATTACTGCACAAAAGGGCAGGTGAGCTCAACAATTAGGTAGTGTGTGTATAAATCAGGTGGACAAAACAGTTGATGATTGTCCAAAACATGTACATGTATATTACATGTATGGACAGAATATAATTAATTACCATTTTGATCTCTTTCAGGTATAAATAATTTATTTCACTTCAGCGATGTTTCAGTTTCTTTAGAGAGACAAATCTACAATACATTATTCTCCTCGATTCTTTTTATCGTAGAGAAGAATTAGAAGTGGCATTTGGAATGCAGGATTTAACACCATTTCGTTGCTAATCGACTCTGTAAAGATTTTCCATTAGCCCCCGCCCGAGTCTGCGCCTGTATCAGATTGATGGATTACACCCTATTGGCCCGGAGATTCCACGCAAATCCTGCTCAATAATTCCACGCATTCTCATATTACTGCGATAACTGAGTGAGAGTTGGTGCAGGTGACGGGTCCAGCTAATGACAGAGAACAGAAGAGCACCGTGTTAGAATGACAACAAGTGTGACGAGAGGTATTTAACCACTCTGCTGTGATATGAATGCTAATGCAAATGTGTCAATTGATGGAACGCTTCAGTGTCAAAGTAGCTATATGACAGCATTATACAGTTAAAGAGAAAGGCCAGCCTACATGTAGGAAAAAGTTTACTTTAATTGAAACAGCTCAGCCCTGGGTTTACAAAGATAGTCTTATTTTTTTCTAAGTGGATTATTGAGCGTGATAAGTTGAACTAAAAACTAATAGTTTTACCCCATAAGGGCCGCCATTACAGCTAGAAGTGTGACGTCATGTCGACACCTGTCAGCTTTGCATGCATGTGATGATCATGCAGCTAGCCAGCCAGGCTGTCTGGTTTGTGTTGTTCTAGGCGGATTTTCTCTGTGGGCTTCTTACTCCTTAACTGTAATTTACACCTATGTACATTGTACATGTATAGTATGTTTTAAGTATGTTTCGTGAACGCTGCGTGTAATTGTTCGGACACCGCCTATGGGTGAAAGTACTTCTTAATGGTATGGACTGTTACTTCTTAATGGTATGGACTGTTACTTCTTAATGGTATGGACTGTTACTTCTTAATGGTATGGACTGTTACTTCTTAATGGTATGGACTGTTACTTCTTAATGGTATGGACTGTTACTTCTTAATGGTATGGACTGTTACTTCTTAATGGTATGGACTGTTACTTCTTAATGGTATGGACTGTTACTTCTTAATGGTATGGACTGTTACTAAAATCTACATGTACAGTGTAGATATTATTCTCGAGTATAAAGTTTTGATCATTTCTCTCATAGCCCAACATCGTATCCATTCACACTCATTGTGGGTATAGTGGGTAATACTTTTATGAAAACAAGTACATATAGTTCCTGACTGGACACATACCTAATCAAGCTCTACCAGGCATTCTTTACATTTTGCTTCGCGCCTCTCCATTCAGCGCCGTCAGGGTCTCACAGACTGTGCCGGAGTTAATTGTCATCTGTTGCCACAGTGAACGAACATGGCGACCCTCTAACTGGGCGAATATCAGTCGCGACTCACCAATATATATTTCCGCAACATACATGTATAGTTTTAGGGTAATTCGTCAAAAAGCTGCCTTCAAACTGTGTGACACTGGCGTTTTGAAATACATTGAATAACTGTTTACTGTATTTCAAGATAAATACATGTATATATTTTGCGATCAGTAAAACAGTTAGATAGAACAGTTCTTGGTTTCTGCAAGAATCCTGCAAAAAATGGTGAGACCCCTGAGACCCCTACAGGGGTAAATGGAGCATAGCGCAAAGCACCCGGTATTGTTCTGTGACTCTAGCAGTGACACCAAATGGTGTGTGGAATCCACAAATT